>PVIU01003507.1:0-143873 GCA_004026605.1 Ondatra zibethicus
AGCTGTGGAGGGGTGAGCTGTGGAGGGGTGAGCTGTGGAGGGGAGAGCTCATTTGCACATCACTGTAGCACCACCTTGGATTTGCTAGCCCCTAAGTCACTGATTTCTAGAGCCAAGGTTGGGAGGCTGGAAGCCCCATAGGACAAGTGTGTGGTATGTCACATATTATTGAGTAATGAGGTGCAGCAGAGTTTAAGCCCTTTCTTCCCATGCTGTCTGTGACCAGTGTTAGCCACCCTCTCCCATTCTTCTTCTTTTTTTCTTTTTAACCTTGCTTGTATATTTTACCTTGTACAGGACCAGCTCTCTGCTGACATGTACAGTTTTGTGGCCAAAGAAATTGACTATGCAAACTACTTTCAAACGGTAAGGGTCCGCAAAGGCAGACGGTAATTTTCCACAAAGACAGGGTTGCAGAAAGTCTGTACGTGTCCTAAGGTGGACAGCGAAGGAAAGTGGGCATAAAAACCAGGGCCTTCTGATTGCATGACAGTATTGTGGGAAGAGGTGTGGGTTTGGGGGACAGCGCTTTGCTGCTTCAGTCTCTAGGGGATTCTGCCCTCCACGTGGGAATTCGTTTCAAAACCTAAGCTTAAAACAGAACCTGGTCCCTGAGGAGTATCACAGCTTAGTGAGCCCATAGCAGGGCTTCTCAGCCAAGAGTGGCTTTTTCCCTTTCCTGGAGGCCCCTGGAAGTCTGCAGATGCCTCTGGTTGCCCCAGCTCAGGAAGGCTGTGTCTGTGTTAGAGACAGGAAAATGCTAGCCCTCTTCAGGTGCACAGGCACCTCCCTACAGCAGAGTGGCCCAGCCCAGGAAGTCAGAGGACTCATGCTGGGAAACCTAGATTAGTGACAACAAAGGATTTGAGAAGAATAGGAAACTATCCAATGCCTTACAAAGGCATATTTGTTTCTATTGAAGATTTTTGCCAAGTTCAAGGCAGGTAGATAGATAAACAGGGGTTGGTGACCTGGTGGCTGCCTCTTCTCAGTGAAAGCAGATTTAGAGTCCAGAGACAGGAGCCCAGTTAACTAACTTCCATCAGCCAATCCGGATAATTGGGATCCTGGCTCCTTGCCAGAGTAAACATAAGGCAAAATAAAGACATAACAGAAAATCATCGACAGGTAAATCATACAACATGAAAAACAGTTGAGTGTACCTGTTCCAAATGTTGAAAATAAGGCTAAAACCTATGAACTTTTATTTCATGACCAAGGAAATGATGAGCAGGCAAGCAGACAGATCTGAGAAGTGTAAACTGCTCAGTGGTGTACAGTGGGGGAGCAGCTGTAGGCTGTGGGACTCTCCTCACACTATTAGGAGTACAGGCTTTTGCAGCCCCACTGCAACACACGTACCTACAAAAGAGCTGGTTAGTATCACTTCCAGTATGGAACGTCTGGTTCAAAACATAGTTGAGAAGTTGTATTGATGAATTTTCTGTTGCTGCGATCAAGTACCATGCCCCAAAACAGCTCTTAGAAGGAAGGGTTTATTTGGGACATAAGGTACCAGACAGACCAGACAGGCATGGAGGCCCAAGAAGGAAGCTGTGAGCTCACATCCTCAAACACAAACAGGAAGCAGAGACAGCAAACTGAATAGGCAAAGCTTTTTACTCTCCAAACCTCCCCAGTGACATATTTCCTCCAGAAAGGCCCGCCACCTGAACCCCACTCCCTGAAAGAGCAGCACCATCCGGGGACCAAGTGCTCAAGTCCCAGAGACGATGGGGACCATTTCTCATTCTAACCACCACAGTAGTTTATTTTCAAATGCATTCCATTGGTTTGACTTAGGAAATTCTTAATCTGCAGCCACTAAAGCCAATGAAATCACCGGCACCCAGGCATTGTCAGGCTGTTTCCCTGGCCATCACGCGCTGTTTTCTCAGACCTTGGGTTCCCACACTAGTGCTGTCGTTGTTCACACTCCATGCCAGACTTTTACTTAGTTTTGGAAGGACGGAAAGCCAGCAAACAAATGAAGTCACCATTGGCTCGTGAGCTTTCCTTGGCCCGAAGCAACATTGCAGTCATCTCTTTAATGGCAAGGATGGCAAGGGGCACACCTTGAAGGAGTTTGTTCCTGAGGTCCCAGGGCGATAGCCAAAGGCATTTCACTTCCCAGTGTATCCGAAGGAGTAGAGCCACCTGCTCTCTGACCACGAACAGAAATCAGTACGCACACGCTAACTTGTATGTATCTCATGGGCAGATGAACCTTAGCATGGGTTTTCCAGTTACATTCACAATCGTTGCATCTTTCATTGCTACCTTTAGCTTTCAGGATAGGCTGACAGGTGATGTCAGGCAATCTAAAGCAAGCTCTCTAAGCCAGGCTCCAGCTCAGATAGATTACCCCATTCCCTTCTGATTCTCCTACCTCCCAAATTTCCACCTGGAGTGACCCCTTTGCCCTACTGGCTGAAGTGTCCCTGGAGGAGGCTGAGGGCAATCCTACCTGTTCCCTCCATGAGTGAGTGCCTTCATACAGAAGGATGTCACTGTAAAAGACTGCTTTCCTTCGGCAAAGGGTAAGGTTTGTTCTTGTGTTTTCTCAGCTGATAGAAGTGCAAGCTGAGTACCACAGGAAGTCCTTGACACTGCTGCAAGCTGTGTTGCCTCAAATCAAAGCACAGCAGGGTAAGTGCAAGCTTCCCTAAGAGCTGAGAGGGTGAGGCGCCTGCTTGCCTTGTGGATGAGACCAGCTCCCCACCTGGGCTCTCCTGGAAACACTCGTGTTTGGAAGAGCCAGTAGACCTCCTTGAGCTGGTGTTCACCAGTGACCTAAAGCTGAGCTCATCCCTCCATATCGCCCTCCAGAGGGGATGAGCTGGGTATGTGTAGTACTGACGCCAGTGGTACCAGGCACGGCTGTCTCCATGCCTTTCCATTTTCCACTAAGCTGCAAAAACAAGTGCTCATCTGGGCCCTCTCTTGGGTACTCTGTGTAGAATTCGGGAAAGGGGAGAAAGAGTCTGGCATGCGTGGCCTTGGGAAGCTACTAACTGACTCCTTTCTTGCTCACCTCTCCCCAGAGGCCTGGGTGGAGAAGCCTTCCTTTGGGAAGCCCCTGGAGGAGCACCTCATGATCAGTGGCCGTGAGATTGCCTTCCCTATAGAGGCGTGTGTCACGATGCTGCTGGAGTGTGGGATGCAGGAAGAGGTAGGCACAAAGCAGCCATGCCCATCCCCCAGCTGGCCTGTTCTTCCAAGAGGCAGGGTTCTCTCCTGTAGCATCCCCCACCCTTGATCCCCAAATCAAGGTATTCAGTGATACGGGCAATACCGGTTTCCTCTGCTAATAGACACCACATTCTCATGGGAACCCTCACTTTCACAGAAAGAAGAGAGGACTATGGGAGGCTGACGTCTGCCCACAAGGACTGTATGACATATTCTAGACATTCCTTCTTCATATTTAATGTAGTTTGGTGATTTGAACAATCTGCTTCCGCTTTTGCTATTAGTATTAACCTTACTGCCTCCTTTCCTTCCTTCTTGTCTTCCTCCTCCTCCTTTCCCACTTCTTCCTTTCCCTCTTTCCTTTTCTCCCTCCTCCTCTTCCATCTAATTCTCTTCTCCTTCACCTCCCTTCTCCTTTCTCCTTTCCCTTCTCCTGCTCTTCCTCCTTTTTCTTGCTAAGTTTCTGATTTTCAGAGTAGCGATCTCACCCATTTTTGCATCTGGTCCTTCTGAACAGATCCTCACAATTCGACTGATTGTGACATTAGGATTTTTTTTTAGAAGCCTCATATAAGGAAAGCCTGTGAGGAATTGATGTTGATCATTGTTGTTCTTGCCTAGTCAGTCATTTGTTTGGTTTCATCTACAGTCTATCTTAACATCTTTATCCCATCTTCCTTTAGCCTGATCAGCCCTTCTGTATTGGTGTAGGACATGCTATGGGCTCAGTATTTGTTACTAAGCAAAATATAAACATGGGATGGGGGTTATAAATTTACTGGAAGAGAGGGGTCTAGAATCTATCCAATAAGCATGATTAGTCTAAGGCGGGCAATATTCTTTAATTGAGTGCAAAGCCGGGTAGGACAAGCTAAGGGCTGAGGAAGAGAGGGAAGGTAGCACAATGCATATCTATGTTAGTTGTTTTGTGTGTGTGTGTGTGTGTGTGCGCCAGGCCTATTCTTCATAGTAGATACTAAAAAATAAAATTTAAGATGCTGGCTGCTTATGAAGGAGAACTATTTATGTTTTCTACTGCTGCGATGAAACACCATGACTAAAAAGCAAGTTGGAGAGGAAAGGGTTTGTCTGACTTACATCTCAGCATTGCTGTTTATCACTGAAGGAAGTCAGGACAGGAACTCAAATAGGGCAGAATCCCAGAACCAGGAGCTGATACAGAGGCCATGGAGGAGGGAGCTGCTCACTGGCTTGCTTCTGTTGGCTTGCTCAGCCCACTTTCTTATAGAACCAAGGACTACCAGTCCAGGGATGGCACCACACATCATGGGCTGGGCCCTCTCCTATTGATCACTAAAGGAGAAAATGCCGTATAGTTGGAGTGCATGGCAGCATTTCCTCAGCTGAGTCTCCTTCCTCTCTGATGACTCTAGCATGTGTCAAATTGACACACAAAAGCAGCTAGTACAACTATGAAACTTCTGGACATCCTGATCACTGCTATACCAGAGGCTAGAAAAACCACACTAGGCAATGAACTTGTGTCCAGGTCAGGACTGAAGTACCTAAATGTATGATGGCTATGGTGAAGAATATGGTAGCTCCATTTTGGATGAAGATAGAGTTGTTGGCGAGTTAGAGAATCCAACCAAAGAAGGCAGCCTTACTGTCAATTACCACGGTTGTGTTCCTTCCCTGAACACTGGTTTCCTTTAGTGTCTGTGTTGAGAACAGATAATAGTATATTGTGTAAAAGACATGAAGCAAGAGGTTATAATGAGAAGAAACTACAAGATAAAGTGGAAGATTTTTCAAGTTCTCTTTGAAGGACCTGTTGCATCTTACAAAGAAGAAATTGTGCATTAGCTATCCCGTAGTGAGCCAGAAGAGCTAGAGTATTATATCAGACAAATCTCAAAATGGATTGAGCAATGGGTCAGACATAATAACTCGCTCCTCAACTCACAGACAGGCCAACCGGACGTGGTAGTGCACACCTTTAATTCCAGATTTCGGGAGGCAGAGGCTAGTCTACATAGTGAGCTGTAGACCAGCCGGGACTACATACTGAGACTTTGTCTCAAAGCGGGGAAAATGCATTGCTACAATACAGCCATCTCTGTTATCACTCAGTCCACTTACGAGAAATCGCCCAAGGATCAGTAGAAGAAAAGCTAGTTTGCAGTTCTAGCTGCTGCCTGGATTTTTTTTCTTCATGAGAACATTTAAACAAGCTCAGGTATTACTATACAATATTAGAGATTAAGACCGAAAATTGTCATCAATCAATAAATAATCAGTCTGATCAGTGGGAACATAGCTTTTAAATTTAATCATCAAAATGTAAGTGATCCCTTAAAAATGGAAAACTAAAGATAAAACATATAAAATTTAAAGGGGGAACAAAACAGTAACTCTGGATCTGAGGAGATGGCTCAGTCCTTAAGTTCCTGCTATGCAAGCATGAGGACCTGGATTGGAATCTCCAGCACCCAGGTGAAGAAATGGGTGCAACTGTACGCTCCTGTAACTCTAGTGCCAGGGTGGATGGGGGCAGAGATAGGATTTCTGGGGTTTACTAGACTCCTTCCTAGCTACAGACCTGTGAGTTCCAGCCATAGCAAGAGACCCCTTTGCAAGGGACTAAGACAGAGAGCAGTAGGGGAAATGTCCTTTTCTGGCATCCTCATGTGGACACCTGCCCGCATGCACTCACTACCCATGCACACCAATAAATATGAGGGCTTTGTTTATGGCTTTATATTGTTAAAACTTTGTTACAGTTTTCATAGTCGTCAGTGAACAAACAAAGAAGAATTTCCTTGGTCCCCAAGAATGTCTCATGGAGGAGGCTAACTAGGCTTGTCTTGCCAGACATCCCTCTCTCCCTCCCTCCCTCTTCCTTTTTTGAGGCAGACTCTCACCCTATTGCCCAAGCTGCTATGGAACTTGCTATACAGCTTTGGCTATTTCTTTTAATTACAGAAAAACTTACACATAAAACAATGAGTGTTTTCCCGAGCCACTTTGTTTCACCTCCACCTCCACTTGCTGCCCCTAAAAGCTTGCATTGGGTATTTAGAAGCAAATCTTATCTGCCATAGTCTTATTATATGCTGTAAGTAACAACACTTGGTTAGCATTGTCAAGAACCTAGCCAGCATCAATTGGTGAACTGGCCTTAGATATTTCCTGTCTCATCCTCGCCTATCTGGTGTCTGCCCTTCCTGGGACATTCTTCCTCTAGACAGACTACCCATAATTTTTTACTTTTTTCTACTCTGCATAACCTCCTTTCTTTCACTAACAAATAGGATTAGATTTTCCTTAAGCCTAGAAAAGATCATCTCCTTGCAGCCCAGGGCAGCCTCCCATTCCTTTCCTAATCCATTGGTTTTGTTTTCTTATGAAACCCAATTCCATAACCAGTCTCAGCATGCACTGCCCATGTGCATGCCACTGCTCACTCTGTCCTCTTCTTGTGGTCTTACTTCTGTCCCTGTCTTAGTTACTTTTTATGGCTGTGACAAGACACCATGGTCAAGGCATTTTATATAAAAGGAAACATTTAATTTAGGGCTGACAGTTTGAGAGGGCTCGAGTCCATGATGGTGGAGCAAAGGTATAGCAGCAGGAACAGCTGAGAGCTCACATCTTGAACTTCAAGTAGGAGATAAAGAGTACCAACTGGGAATGGCATGAATCTTTGGAAACCTGAAAGCCCACCCCCAGTGACACGCTTCCTCTAATCCTTCCCTAATAGTTCTAGCAGCTGGGAACTAAGTATCCAAGCAAATGAGCCTATGGGGTACTCTCATTCAAACACCACAGTCCCCATCCTGTGGCTCAAACTGCCCTCCTGATCTTCCCAGGGGGCCAAGTCCAGTGAGCAGCCCCAGCCTTGTTTGCTACACTGCTGCCGGATACAACTGCTGTGGCTGTCCCACAGCCTGGCCCATGGGACCCCAATATCCCTGCTGAATGAACACAGGCCTTCTCTCCTCTGTCTAGCTGTCTTCTGTTATAGTCATCTACTTCTCTATCTGTACCTCAGCTTCTCTGAGGAGTCCTCCCAGGGATCCACTCTCTCTGAGTTATGCTTCAGCCTCTGCATGAATTTCTCCTACATGCAGCCTCCACTATGCCTTTGTTGCCATTTTCCAGCATGTCTTGGAAAGTCCTCTGATACCTTTGCATTGAACTAGCTAGCTGCATTCATAATCTCCCTTTAATGAAACAGTCTTTGCTGTTAGGCAGCCAACCCTACCTGCTTGTACTGCCTGTTCCCTTCTATCCACACCAGTCACCCAGTAGATGCCCAAAGCATGGATAACCCAAACCCTGTATTACTTTGTGCCTTCCTATGCCTGCATGCACACTTGTAAGAAAGTTAAATTTATAAATTAGGTACAATTAGAAACTGTATTAGTTAATTTCTGGTTAGTTTATAAAACACCATAACCAAAGCCAAGAAAGAAGAGGGATGAGAGTCCATGGTGGGCAGGCAGAGCACAGAGGCAGGCATGGTGGCACAGGCAGGAAGCTGAGAGCTTACATCTTTAATGGCAAATGTAAAGCAGAGAGCAAACCGGAAGTGTCATGAGGCTCTGAACCCAGCTCTGCTGGCATATTTCCTCCAGCAAAGCACCTCCTAAATGTCCCCAAACAGTGCTACCAACTGGGGACCAAGTGTTCAAGCACTTAAACTTATGGGGACCATTATCATCTAAATCCCCACAAAGACTAATAGTAATAATAAAATAGAATGGTTCTGATAACATATTGTAGTAAAAGAGTCTAAAGTCTGTGAGTGACTCCTTCCTCGAAATTCCCGTTTAGTATTTCCAGACTGCAAATGGCTATGGATACGTCATGCTATGGAAAATGAAAAATGCAAGTAGGGCAGGAATCACGGAGTTTAATAGCTTGGTTCCTCCTCTTTTGTGTTATCCATCCCTAACGCTACCGGCTCTTACTGTTTGGCCACGGCATGGTTTTAAGTTGTAAGCCAATCTTTTTGTGTGCTCTGTAGCTTGATGTCTTTGTCACGGCATCCCGGTGGACACATTTGCCCAAGCTTGTTAGCATAGCCTCCTCGCACAGAGGCCAGTGCGTTCTAGACATCCGCTTGTCTCACATCCTCTACTGAGAAAGGAGTCGACCAACCCAACAGCTCAAAATCTCCATCCTTGACTGGGAATGTTTTCTTCAGAGGGAATGTGGAAGTCTGGGCTGCCATGAAACCTAAGAGGAGGGAGGGTCACCTTCCCAGCTTGCTTCTCAGTCTGTGGGGCACCTAAGGAGGCAGAGTGGAAAGCCAAAAGGCCTTCACACTGCACATCCCTGGACCTGGAGCTTCCTTCCCAGCCCTGGCCTGCGTTTACCTTCTCTTCCAAACACGTCTGTCTACCTCAGTTTTACTTTATAATGTGAGGCTGTTCATTTGGCCCTAAGTGGCAGTAACACCAAAATAATGAGTAATAGAACCTGGAACATGACAGGCCACCAACATGTTCCTTTCTTCTCAAGACACAGGTGCTGTTTATTTCACTTGGTGTCTCCCAGTGGTGTATTCAAGTACACACATACACATGCACGCATCCCGTACACTAGTTGTTCTCAACCTGTGGATAGCGACCTCTTTCAGGGATCGAATGACCCTTTCACAGGGGCTACCTAAGACCATCAGGAAACACAGAGATTTACATTACAATTCATAACAGTAGCTAAACTACAGTTATGAATTAGCAATGAAAATTTGATGGATGGGGGTCACCTCAACACTTTATTAAAGGGTCACAGCATTAGGAAGGTTGAGAACCACTGCCATAGACATTTGTTTGTCCAGGTTATTAGACCTTCGTGTCTGGCAGCTCTCAGGTAGATTCTCCAAGATATTTACTCTAAGTGTAAAAGAGACACCTAAGAGTCCAAGGTTCAGATGCCCAGTAAGGCAGTGCAGTGAGCTGCCAGGCAGTGAGCTGCTGCATTGAGAACAGCGTGGTGGACTCAGGAGTTGCTTAAGTCTGGAGGAGACACCTAGGAGCAGGCAGTTGCATCATCAGAACATGGCCCTAGTTGAGATGCTGAAGAAGGGGCAGTCCAGAAGGAAGAGCAGGTAGACTTTCCAGCTCTCTGTTTTTCTCTTATTCCTCTGTGTTGCTGGCCACACTCTAACCCCTCCATCCTACTGGTAGGGCCTCTTCCGGGTAGCCCCCTCAGCCTCCAAGCTGAAGAAGCTGAAAGCTGCCCTGGACTGCTGTGTGGTGGATGTGCAGGAGTACTCGGCAGACCCCCACGCCATTGCAGGTGGGTACCCTCCACCTCTGAGCCAGGGTTGCCAGGAAACGGGTGAGCACGGACAGTGTGCATAGAGCTCCTTTCAGGCCTTGTTCTGATCACTGATGGAAGACTACCTTATTAGTACAGCTGATCACTGATGGAAGACTACCTTATTAGTACAGTTGATCACTGATGGAAGACTACCTTATTAGTACAGTTGATCACTGATGGAAGACTACCTTATTAGTACAGCTGATCACTGATGGAAGACTACCTTATTAGTACAGTTGATCACTGATGGAAGACTACCTTATTAGTACAGCTGAAGGCGAGGCGATGTGCAAAATAAGTTGCAGGGCTATGTAATTTTCAACCCAGGTACTCTCGAAGCCTGGCAACTATTCACATGGGAAACCACTAGATCATGTGTGGGTCAGGGAGTCATGTCCACTTGGAGCAGTGTAGGCTGATGCAGTTTGTCCTGCTGTGGTGTAACAGCTTACTGTCTTTATGCCCAGGGGCTTTGAAGTCTTATCTTCGAGAGTTGCCAGAACCTCTTATGACCTTTGAACTCTATGAGGAATGGATCCAAGCTTCCAAGTGAGTACCTTATATTGAATTGCACTGTGGGTTAGGATTATGAGGACTATTATTCATCTGTTGGTATCTGTGGACCATTATCCAAAGCAGCCAGTTTAGTGTTTTCATAGAGCCTCATGTGCACTTTAAGCCATCCATAGATTACTTATAAAACCTAATGCCATGTAAGTGGTTGCTGTGCTGCGTTGCTTGTAGGCTCTCAGAAGTGTGAAAGGCTGTGATCGCAGATAAGCAACTGCCCTCTTTGCTTTCCATCTTGCAGCATCATGTTCCCAAAAAGGTATTGCAAGAATGCAGAGTGTAACTCTGTTTGGGAAGTTACTGATGGCTCACTGAGGGGCAGGGGCAGTGCCTCATGTTCTGAAGCAATTAAGAAGCTGATAGGGCCACTCTGGCTACTAGGGAAGATGGGTCTGTTGCTGAATGAAATAGGCAAGTTAATAAGAACACATGAAGGGTGTGTGTATGTTAATTATTTCTTCCATTATTTGAGGTTCTAATGTAATTATATCATTTTCCCCTTCCCTTTCCTTCCTCTAAGTATACTTTTTTAAAGATAGAATTTTAGAAGTGACCCTGTGTGTAAGTTAAAGAAGTTTCTGGAAAGGCCCAACTAGGCAATGGCAGTGATTTCTTTTAGCAGAAAGAGCAAGAAAAGAATAGTCTTGAGGCCTTTACCCATATCTGTTACAGAGATATTTTAGCCACAGTGAATTAATAACACTGAGGCATACCACGTGGGCAGTAGATACAATCCATGCTCTCTGAAGACTGGGCCAAAGGAGCAGAATTAGCAGGCCAGCAGTCAGTGCCACAACTATCTTAAAATACAAATGACCATGTGTAGTGAGGAAGTAGACAATATGGGGACAGGAGAATTGGCACCAGAGCCAGGATGGTGGAGAGCAGAGTGAAGATCATGCAGGTAGCAGAGAAGAGGTGGGAGAAGCTTTTAGGAGAGAAGGTTGGAAGCAAAGGTGCCTACAGATGGAAAGAATTCCTAGTAATCTCTGGTCATGGGACTTGACCATCCAAGGCATCCAGCTGAGCCTCTCAGAAAGAACACCAGAGGCTGTATCAAGTGTTCATCATCTCTTTTAATAAAGTGAATTGTCATTCATTTTAATTGATATATAATCTACAAGGTTTTAGGGTGTGGTATGATGTGTCATTGTGAGGGTATATTGTGCAGTGGTCAAGCCAGGGTCATCGTTAGTGTACTCATCACCTCAAATGTGCATTGCTTATTATTCTTCCATTCCTTGAAATCCTGGGAGCGCAAAGATATCCAATTCACCTCAAGGTGAAGGCATGCTTAAATGTAGAGAAGGTTGTCTCAAGTACATTGCTAGCACTGTTTGTTTTCCAGAGTAGAATAGAGTTATGCTATGGTGAACATGTGGTCCATAGGTTTTACTATGAAGGGTGGGGCTCTCTGGTTCCATGGTGCTGTTAATAAATGGTACCATATGTTGAATGCTTTTTAGAGGCTTGCCATTGTTCTAAGCTCATAATCATTTTTTAACCATCTAATTTTCATAGCTTTCTAAAGTGGGCTAGGCTGTTTCCCTCCCTTTGCAAATGAGGACTCTAAGGTGTGGAGTGAGGCTGGGGCATCAAGTTACTTTCCAGCTAACGCATGAGAGTGAGAAATCGAATCAAATGAGCCCAGTCCTATGTTGTAGGAGGCTGCTTGTTCATTCCCAGCCGCTCAGCCCCGAAATAATCACACAGAAACTGTATTAATTACATCACTGCTTGGCCTAGCTTCTTACTGGCTAGCTCTTACATGTTAATTTAACCCATTTTTATTAATCTGTGTATTGCCACATGGCTGTGGCTTACTGGCAAGGTTCCGGCTCATCTGTCATGTCTCTCCAACTCTATCTTCTTTCTCCCAGCATTCGGTTTAGTTTTCCCTGCCTAGCTCTACTCTTCCCTATCATAGACCAAGGCAGATTCTTTATTCATTAACCAATAAAAGCAACACATATATAAAAGGACTTCCCACACTAATCCTAGAGTTCATGCATACAGCCACTACATTTGATGCCTTTGCAAAACAAAACAAGGATTCTAGTGAGAAACGAGAGCATATCCTTTGACGGAGACTGCCCTTGTGTTTCTCTTAGATAGAGAAGAGCTCTCGATGAGAATCTAGAGAGAGGAAGGACAGCTGAGAGTGGCACTGGGAGTGTTGCAAGACATGCTGGTCCCAAATCATTTTAAAAAGCAGGTGTCTTTTAAAATAAAGGAGTGGTCCTGATGACTCCCGGGCACTGAACCATAGAAACATAAGGACTTGTTTCTGCGCCTGGATGATAAGCATTCCTAATGCCAAAGATTCATGGGGAGTGGTGGAGTCAGCCTTGTGTGGTCTCATCATCTTAAGAAATACCTTTTTCTAGTGGAGCTATTCCCTACTGTACGTGTGCATCAGATTCTCTTGGTACACTTTCAGAAGATACCAGGATCTGATCCTGCTTCTTGGAGATCTGGATTGAACTGCCTGGGATTCTATGTTTCCATGCCCCACAGCAGCTGAGAGTGAAGAGGCTAGGTTTCATGCAGGACAGCACTCAGATGGACTCAGAATACAGCACTCCAGGACAGATGCTCTGGAGAAGGATGCAGGGTTCCGAGGCTAGGAGACCATCCTCAGGACAAATGTTCTGGAGGAGGATGCAGGGTTCCGAGGCTAGGAGACCATCCTCAGGACAGATGTTCTGGAGAAGGATGCAGGGTTCCGAGGCTAGGAGACCATCCTCAGGACAGATGTTCTGGAGGAGGATGCAGGGTTCCGAGGCTAGGAGACCATCCTCAGGACAGATGCTCTGGCTGACTCCTCTAATGGACTGCTCTCTGAGACTTTGCCTCATGGATACCTTCTGCCTCACCTTAAATGTCAGCTCCACAGAGGAGCCTTCCCGGGCATCCTCTTCCCTTTGCCCTGTCGCCTCTGCGCTAGGGAAAGTGTGAATGTCTCAGGTTGTTGATATAGCTGAGAGGTTAAGAACTCTGAGGGTTTCTTCCCAGCCTATAGGGCTGCTCCTGGCATGGAGGGGCTCATTTTAATATATGTCTGTTGATTTACATTCCCTGAAAGGTCGGGTATCATCTGCCCCTTGTCAAAAGACAAATTCAGCTTAAAAGTCTAACAACTTTCCTTTTCCATTTTATAACTGAGCAGCACTTGATTTCATGAAGCAGAATGAGTTCTTCTAGTGAATTCGTCAGGACTGGTTGACTTTAAAGGCAGAAAAGCCCAAGGAAACAGAAACAACAAAATGTAGTTGTTTTAAAGGGACTCCTTAGAGGGCAAGGAAGAGGGGGATGATCCTGTAGGCTCAGAGACACTGGGACTGGTTCCTGCAAGACTCCTGATTAAGGAAACTAGTCCCAGTCTTCCTAGTTCACTTTGATTGTGTGGCTTTTAGCACAGTGGCCCCATGACAGCTTGGTCTGTTCTGCCAGGCCCAGTGCTGTCCGCACAAAGAGGTGACCTCCCACAGACTGCACTGTCACCTTCAGAAAAGTAGAAGACTGGAAGAGGACATGGCCGTTGCCACAGAAAGTGCCTTCACAAGGGACAGAGGGACAGCAGTGGTGGCAGCAGCTGCAATGCCAATATTTCATGTCTGTTGAGACATGCAATCAGACATCAATAAGCAGCAGGGTTAGGGGAGAGGGGGCACTTGGGTCACATTCTGGTTTAGACTGTTCACACCAGCTCTGTGAGGCAGGTGTCACTAACAAAGGTCAGAGTTACCCCACACCAGGGAGCAGAAGGGCTACCTCATAGCTTCCCAATCTAGGCCCGCTCTGACTAGGCATTGCAAAATTACATTCTGTTCCTTTCTGTTCATAAATGGAGCTTTTAGCTGAAGGGTCTTGCAGAGGTTGCTTGCCTCTATCCCAAGGCAGAAATGAGGGGCACAGAGAATTTGTCTTACCTTGGTCGAGATCAGCAAGAGGATCCTAGGTGAACCCAGCAATGACATGTAAAGGTGATGGCCATACCTTAGGTATGGGCCTCACCTTAATGCTCTTTACTCTTCAGATATGGGGAAAAGATTGCTCTGGCATCAGACTTTTCTTATCATGTAGGCCTGGGTATGTTTTTTAAAAACTTAGTCCTATAAATAATGCTTTTATTCTGAGGGATTACATATGTGTATATATATATATGTATGTATGTATATATATATATATACATCTATATATAGAGAGAGTGCATATATATATATATATATATATAGAGAGAGAGAGAGAGAGAGAGAGAGTAAATAGCTATATATAATGGAAAACCTTTTAGCTAGTGGGAACGATCCACTCACTGAAGTTAAATTTTGAAAGGTTGGATTTATTTATGTCTGTGTAACTTATGTTGTTTGTTGAGCATTTAGTTTATGCCAGACATGGAGAGATTTAATATGAAGCAAGGTTGAAGTGCGCGTGGCAGGGTCCGATTCCCAGCTGGTGGCCTGTGTTCTCCCGACAGCCCCAAAGCCCTGCGCTCCACGATCGTCTGGCCTCTTAACCTCACTGTTAGCCTGTTCTTTTTGTTCACCTAAGACCTGTGATCCATGCAGATGAAGTTTTGTTGAAATAGAGTAGGGCAGGACTGAAGGGGAAGTGCTAACAGCCACAGGTACTTAATTTGCAGTGATTGAAAATGTCCATTGTCGGGCTGGAGAGATGGCTCAGCGGTTAAGAGCATTGTCTGCTCTTCCAAAGGTCCTGAGTTCAATTCCCAGCAACCACATGGTGGCTCACAACCATCTGTAATGAGGTCTGGTGCCCTCTTCTGGCCTGCAGGCATACACACAGATAGACTATTGTATACGTAATAAATAAATAAATAAATATATATAAAAAAAAGAAAATGTCCAGTGTCCATGACAATGACTGGTGAGAGAGACTGGTGATCAGTGCTTCGCCAGTTCATGTTCAACCAATGACTTTTCCTGTCAATTTCCCAGTATTCAGGAGCAAGACAAGAGACTCCAGGCTCTCTGGAATGCATGTGAGAAGTTGCCCAAGGCCAACCATAACAACATCCGGTAAGAGGGGAGTGGAGAAAGTGGATTGGGCTTAGGCAAGCCCAGCTGACCTGTTCCCTGGATAAAGATCATGGAACCTAGCATGCATGGGCACCCTATGGGATCCATGGTACAGTTAGCACACCTGTCCATTTTAAGCTTCAAACAGCCTGTGAGGTAAGGCAGGGGCAAGTTGATAGGTTTTGCTGCTAAGGAAAGGGACAGAAGCCACTTGTCATCAGGGACTACCCAACAGCTATTGGCTAACTTTATGTAGTTTTTCAGTTTGTGACGAACAAGGAATATTGCATGCCCTCTTACAGTATTTGAGACTGGTGGACGTCTAGCTGACCTACTCTGGAGCCAAAGGAGGCAGATGTGACCTTGACTTAGTCATAGGCAGGGTGCTGAGGGAGAGAGTTCCACACGTCTGTCTTTTCTGGGAGCCACCTCTCTGCTGCAGATCCTTCTCCACCCTTGGCTTCTCCTTCTTGCCTTGCCTGTTTCTCTCTTGCTTGCTTCCTCTCCTCCCTGTTTCTCAGGGTGCAGATTTTCAGCTTCAACTTCTGCTTCCATCTGCCTGATAATTTCTGTTTCCCTGTTAAAAATCCCTAGAGCGCTGCTGTGGTGTTCCTCAAAGCACTAAACCCCAAATTACCACAGGATGTGGCAGCTCCACTTCAGAGCATCTGCCCAAAGAAACTGAAAGCAGAGACTAGATATGTATGCACCCACATTCACCGCAGCGAGAGTCACAGCAGCCAAAGTGGAAATAACCTAAGTGTCCCTAGGCAGATTAATGGATAAACCTGATGTGGTGTGCACACACAGTGCAATTGTGGTTCTCACAGTAATGTGGATGGAAGGTTTGGTTCCATATAGGTGAGGTTTTGAGAGTAGCTGGAGTCATAGGTATTGAAGCTGATTGCCAGGGCTGGGCAGAATGGAGAATGCAGGGACTATGGTCTGATGTGTACAGTCTCAATTTGAAAAGGTCAGATGGCCCTGGAGGTAGACAGATGGTCGTGATGGTTGTCTGGCAACGATATAGCTATATATAACACGATATAGTGCATAGTACTTTAGTGTATGCCTACAGATGGATACAGTGAGCTGTAGATATATTTTTATTAACACTTGCATTTAAAAATATCCTGATCCAATTCAAATATGCACGACTCACGACATGTTGGTAACCTCAACCCTCAGCCATGGCAAGGATCTAGGTCGAATGTTCTCAGAGATCCCACATCCTGGTCCAGTCCTAGGATGCTTCTTGGAGGTTGAGACCTAAGCAGGAGAGGCTGTGGATAGAGCGAGGACAGGGAGCAGACCATGACTACTGGGTTGGACATCCTGCTCCCCAAAGGCAGGGGATGTCAGAAGATGAATTAAAATCCTCCAAGGAACTTCCTGTGTTGTGACAAAGGGTTCACATGGCAGCCTTTTGTAGCTAGGAGTCCAGAAGAAAACACACCCCAGGGCCTCCAGGGAGGATGGGGATTTTCTAGATGTGGCATGCCCAAGTTGTTTCGGGGTGTTCACCTTGTGCACAGCTTTGCCATTCTCCTTTGAAGAACTAAAGTGATGGAGATATAATTTACACGTCACTGTGGCTTTTGAAAGGTGACATTTAGGATGGTGTCTGCATTCGCAGAGTTGTGCACCTGTTGACAGAGTCTGATTTTAGAGTGTTTTTAATCACTCCACAAAGAAACCCAGTTCCCACTACAGCCATCCCTCACCACCCCTAGTCCAGGCCAGCAACTGCTAATCCACCTTCTTGCACTGTGCCCTTTCCCATTCTGGATATTTCACACAATGAAGTGGAACTACACTGTGTGGCCTTTTGTGTCTGTCTTCTTTTGATTGCCGTATTTCTGGGACTCATCCACATTGAGAATTGGATTCTGTCAATTCTGTCAAATTGAAACTGTCAATTCTTCATTCTTTTTTTCTGCCTTCATAGCATTCTACATAAGTGCATTCACTCCTGGAAGTGCATCTGAGTGGCCTTGGCTCTTTGCATACTGCAAAGAATGCCTCTCCAGGTGTCTTTTTAGCAGCTTGGGCACAGGCGTATTTCTCTCGGGTGTATGCCCAGCAGTGCAATTGCCGGGCCATGTTCTGTTGTCATTTGCTCTTTCTAGGAAGCCTGAGTGATGGTAATAATGCCCCAGCCTGTGAATAGCCATAGACACTTTGGTTACACAGAAAGGATGGCAGGAGGTTACACACAAGGTGACAGGGTTTGGTGATAGATACACCTTGATCATCCTGTACTAAGCAACAAGGACAGATGGAGCCTTTTACAGGTTATTCACTGGAATGGATGTGAGCATCTACCTGGCTGAATTCTGGGTCTGTCTGCATTGGGGAAGAGAATCCAGAATTCCCATTTCCTGATGTGGGATATTTCTTCATATATTGCTGGCCTATGAGTCTCCTTGTCAGGAATGTCCTACACGAAAAGTTCCTATTCGGCCCTGTGAGACGATGGCTAGTATTGAGACCTAGTTAAACCCAGCTCTTCTCATTGCCTTTCAGGTACTTGATCAAATTTTTATCCAAACTGTCTGAATATCAGGATGTAAACAAGATGACTCCTAGTAACATGGCAATCGTCCTGGGACCCAACCTCCTGTGGCCACAGTCAGAGGGGTGAGTCCAGGAAAGGGAGGGACCCTAAGGCACCAGACATGGGCTGCAGGACAGGAGGCCGGAGCCCTGGATCACCTCAGCCTGTTAGCTCCAGTTCTGTTGTAGCCTGCTCCTTCCTGGAGTAAAGAGAAGGAAGAGAATTTCCTGTAGCTCTTCCTCGCTGACAGGCTCAGAGCTATGGATCTGAGGAAGGTGTTCTCTGATGAATCTAAACCAGAGTGGAGGGTGGCAGAGGAAGGCAAGGGACATCATGGCACCTAGCAAGGCAAGCTCTCTTGGGCCCTCTGGAGGCTTCCATAAGAGGATAGCTCCTAGCATCTAGACCTAAAAGGATGTTGGGCTGTCTGCAAGATGCAGCAGACTTGAAGAGCAGACAAGCTTCCCTGTGCTGAAAAAGCATTTATGGCTAACGTGTGGTCACCAGGAGTGATCCTATTCATAAAGCTTCAGGGAGGCAGCTGACAGACCCAGAGCTGGAGAATTCCAGGTCAGGGTCCTTTCTTGAGCTTAGTGAAACTTAATGGAGCGGCCCCCCTCCCTCAGCTGGCGAGCCTACCCCTCTGCTCTGTTGGCAGGAACATCACCGAGATGATGACCACGGTTTCGCTGCAGATTGTCGGCATCGTGGAGCCCATCATCCAGCACGCAGACTGGTTCTTCCCTGGGGGTTCGTATCAGCGCTCACATATGGGGGGCAGAGGGGCAGAGGTGGGGATAGGAAAGTCACTATGAGCTTGGAGCCTGTGAAGCCAGGGGTGTTTTCACTCCTCCTGCACACCCCTGCTAATGCACCAGGAACTGGAGCAGAGTCTGGGTTGCTCCCCTCTCTATCCCTGCCAAGGAGACATTCTAGTACCCGGGTGTCCATGCCCTCTGCTAACCAGGTCCATGGGTTCTCCTGATCTACAAAATGTGGGAAACTTGTCGAGAGCCGAGTGCCCCTTAGCTCCAAACTGCTCAGTTTCCAAACTCAGAGGGTGGTTGAGCCTGAGGCGTGTGGTGGGGGGTGGGGAAGCACTTCGCTCAGGGCTCAGGCATCAGCTGGGCGCTGCCTTTTCACTGATTGAAATGGTGGTCTTTGAGTTGCCCCCCAGCGCATAACAGCAGGGCTCGAAGGCAGTGAGTTGCTTTTTGTGTGTGTGCCTGGTTCAAAATTAGGTCCTTGAGACAGTTCTTTACAAGGGAATTTACAAGATCTTATGAGCCGTGGGAGTGCCGTCACATGCGCGTTTCTCTGTGGTGATCATTTTATGGGTACAGCAGTTGTAATAATATTTGCTAAGACAACAGCGCACTGATCCTGTATGTCATGCGGAGTAAATGCTGAGGGTAAGCTTTAGCCACTAACTTGTGTGAGGACTAAATGTGACCAAGGCGGAACCCTTGCATCATAGTTCAGTGGTCAGGGCTGACCTGGTTATCTTCCTCTATTAACAGCCAGTCTGGCCATCGCTCAGTCTCTTCATTGGCTGATCAGTACAATGAATTAATATCATGAGGTTAGCTGGTATAGACTGTGAGGTGAATTTTTCTAAAGGCAGCCTGTGAACAACTCTCATCCAGGAAGGGAGTGCCATTAGCAAGAGATCACGTACACTGGTCCTTTCTCCCTGCAGAGATAGAGTTCAACATCACAGGCAGTTACGGGAGTCCGGTCCACGTGAACCACAATGCCAACTACAGCTCAATGCCCTCCCCAGACATGGACCCCGCTGACCGGCGTCAGCCAGAGCAGGCCCGCCGGCCCCTCAGTGTTGCTACGGACAACATGATGCTGGAGTTTTACAAGAAGGATGGGTATGAGCTAGTATCCCTTTTTCAGCACTGGAAATATTGTTTGAGGGGAGGGCGTGTTTAAGAAAACCAGGATTGACAGGAAGGCTGTACTTATTAATGACACTTGAGGTGGCTTGTAGCAATTCATTTGGGACCTCATCCCTGATGCTTTTTTTCTGTGCAGTCTGGGACAGGTTTCTTTGGCCTGCGTCTCTTTGGGCCAGAGGTAAATGACAGCCTTCTTAACTGACCGGATTGCCATCAGTACGGTTAATTCTCAGCAAATAAAGAAATGTTGGTCAGTGAAGGGAATTGATTTTTCAATCATAAACTTTATTTATTTTGAGACATAGTCTTATATAGCCCAGGCTAGCCACACACTGCCCATATAAACAGGGATGACCTTAAACTTCTGATCCTCCTGTTTCCATCTGCCAAGTGCCGGCACTCTAAATATGTATCCGTATACCTGGTTTGAGGCAGTGTTGGGGATTGAACGCAGGGCTTTTTGCCAGATAAATGCTCTGGCAGCTGAACCACACCCCCAGCCCCTAAGCTCCTTATTGACTCAGAATACACCTATGTGTAGCTGGGAGTCACTCATGCTTTGCATATGTGAAGTTAAATCTCAGTAGTATAGAATTTCCAAAAACCAAAAAACAAGCCAACATGTATAAATGTGCAGCCATTCCCACCTCTGCATTGTCTTTGCCGTAACTGTAGGCCTGCTAACCTGCCATCTTGAGCGGCTTCCTTGCATACACAGCACCTTTAATGAATAAGTTTCTCTGTGAGGCAGGAAAGGAACCCTCACCTAGGAGAGGCGCAAGTATACAGCTTTTCTAAGTTCCTGAGGGTCTGCCTGCTTGAATACAGTTCAAGTTCACCCAGCTTAGTGTGTGGCATGCCCATTAAATCAGTTTACATAATGCCTAATTACACAACGTGATCCCCTTAGTAAGCAGCAGGGGCCTAAGCAGGTTACATAACCCACCCCAGTGAGTCCTGGTGAGCAGTCACCCAGGGACAGCAGAGTCTGTGGACTGATGAGAGTCCAGCCCACCAAGGGCATCAGCACACCTGCTGCAGGAGTGGCTTGCCAGGCTTTGCCATGTCAGTCAAGTAAGTAGACTGGGATCAGGAATCGAAAACTCCTTCCATACAATCACAGTCTACAACTGCTTCGGGGCAGGAGCCTGGAGCCCCAAGTCAGAGTGTCTGAAACTGGGATGACAGGAAGCAAAGCAGCCAGATATCCCCCTTAAACCACAAACCACTAGGCTGTACTACAAAGTCAGATGCCAGAAGTGCCCGGGGGCCTGTGGAAGAGTGGGAGTCAAACTGTTCCTTCTCCTCCTCCTTCTGCATGGAGTTGGCGCTGGGGGCTGGAATGTACAGAGGAGGTCTAAGACTGTGTCCTGTGATATAGGAGGTGGGGGTGTGGCAGCTGTCTTCAGTGGGTTACTGCTCCTGCTTGTGACCTTACTCAACAGACATAATGTGTGGGGTTGCATGTAGTTATTTGCATATGTGTGCATTTGTGTGTTGTTTGCTATCTAGCAGGGAGAGGGAACATGGAACCTCTTAGGTATTCAAATATGGAACAGAAAAATGTTTACAAAAAAAGTAGCAAAACCAGAATCAGAGAGACAGAAATCTGGAGCGCGCCTTGGGCGTTTCTTTTAAAAACTTATTCTAAGCAGCAGCACTGAGTGCCCATGTGACCCCTCGCCAAGCCATCAGCATGCCCTCATGGATAGATGCAGATGCTAGCAGCAGCCCAATCTCCACGTGACCCCTCGCCAAGCGTCAGCATGTCCTCATGAGTAGATGCTGGTGATGGCAACAGCCCAGTGCCCATGTAACCCTTTGCCAAGCCATTAACATGCCTTTATGGGTAGATGCTGGTGCTGGCAGCAGCCCAGTACCCATATGACCCCTCGCCAAGCCATCAGCATGCACTCATGGGTAGATGCTGGAGCTGGCAGCAGCCCAGTGCCCGTGTGATCCTCACCAAGCTGTCATGATACACTCATGGGTAGATGGTGGTGCTGCCCGAGCCATAGAGAATGCCTCAGAACCACTGGGCTTTTCCAAGTCTACTGACCTCTTGCAATGTACAGGTGTGGCAGCAACTTGACCAATGACATCTCAAGCTGATGCCACATCTCTAGTGAAGTCTAGCTTCAGAACCCTGGGAATGAACTATCCCATCTGTGTGCCATGATGATCTTAGATTGGGGACTCTGTGAAGCTAGGTGTGTATAGGCACTTCTGCCAAGCCTGGTGCCTTGAGTTTGATTCCCCAGGCATCACATGGTGGGAGAAGGGAATTAACTCTCACAAATTGTCTTTTGACCTCTACACGTGTGCTGTGATGCATTTATACACACACATGTACACAAGTGTGCACACACACAAAATCTAAGTTTATAAACTCAATTTTATTTTCATCATCTGCCCTCCCGATCTATGTATTGCTGCAGTACATGAAGTAAAATGTACTGTGTGTATTTTAAAATTTGTATCCCATAGCAAATAAGATGGAAAGCATAGTTTAAGTTGACCTTCAAAGAGCTGTCTGACAGGGCATGGTTTGAAGCTATGTACATGATGACATTTAGGTGATGATTGCTCACATACATGATCATCATATGAGATTGTGTATCTGATGATGTCACAGCCAGCATAGTTTGTAAGTGTACTCTGTCACATTCAGACAAAAATGAAATTGCCCAGTAACGGATATCTACAACAATGGTCAGTTCTGAACTTTGAAAGAAAGTGGACTTATTGCTCTTGGAGGGAGAAGAGAATATTCTAAATCCACTGAGTAGCACAGTGTTCACTAATTCTCAACTTCCCCATTTCTGAGCTCTTAATATATCTTGAGAAAAATGTTAAAGTCTTGTAAGTCTCCCACTAAAATGTTGACATTAAATAGATCTTGTTGAAGGTTTTTGGCTAAGATAAAAGAAACTGTAAACTATGTATCAATAAAGCTGTTATTATAAAATCAGAAACATTGGGGCAGATAAACCAGATAAAATTGGGCTGGAGTGGGAAGTCTTCTGTCAGTGTCAAGACCATCTTTTGGGCCACCGGCTTCTGAGTCCTAGATGTCATGTAAGGCAGCCAGCCCTCCACAGGGCTGGTCACGCAGCCTATCTGAGTCACAGCAGCACAAGTGGAATGTCTCCAGTGAGTCATGGGTCAGAGTTAAGAGCTCACATCTGTGGTTTTCATCATGACACACAGGATGATGGCCACCCACAGATACGGGGTCCAAATCTGCAACCTGTATATATTACTTTGTTCTGGAAAAAAAAAAGAGTCTTTGTAAGAGTGAATAAGGATCTTGAAGTAGGAAGTTGAACTTACTTCTCAGTGGTCCCTATAGGACATCATCTACAGGAGGGAGGCAGAGAACCACACTGCATTAGAGCTGTGAAGGTGGGGCTGAGATTTGAAAGTGGACTGACACCAGAAGCTGGGACAGACATAGATCACCTGTCCCCTAGAGCCCCTGAAGGGACCACAGCTGCACTGCTGCTAAATGGATCATTGTGATAGAGGTCTGGAATCTGCTTCCAGAACTGTGTGTTTATGGCTGCCATTTGTCCATTTTGTGGCGCCTATCACTGCTGCTGCAGGAGCCTAATGCAACCATTTATTGCAGGTGCCAGCGAGTAACATTGTGGGAAGGATGGCAGCAGACACATGAGTTGTCCTTGCTCAGTGTTAGTGTCTCAGTGACCTAGCATCAGAGCTAGCCATGGTGATGTTCTTGACTGAGGGCAGAAGGTGTGTTCTGGAACTTCTGAGACTAGCCCAATATGTTCTTCCTATGTCTCTGGGGACACTCAATCTTGGAATGTAGTTAGTGCAGAGTCCAAGCATCCCCTGGAGAGAAATTGAGGTCCCAGAGGGATCTGTCCCCAGGGAGCAGTGAGCTGGCAGCTGGCTCTGTTAGGAAGTTTCAACTTTTGAGTGTCATCCCCACATCTTTAAGGTAGCAGAGCAGTACACACCGGGGCTGGAAGAATGATGACTCAGCAGTTAAGAGCACTTGCTACACTTCCAAAGGGCATATGTGCAACGCCCAGCATGGTTGGGTGGCTTCCAACCTGTTGCAGGGCTTCCATGCCCTCTTCCAGCCTCCATAGGCACTCTCACATGTGTCTCACATGTGTCACAGATGACAGAAGCACATACATATAAAAATAAATCTTTAAAGGAATGGCGTGCCTGGACCAAGGCATCCTGACCAAGCCTTTTCCTTGCCTCTTAAGTACTTGGTATTTTTGTCTGTCTACACTATGCCAAGTGTTGGAGCTAACTCTACAAGCATAAAATATAATAAAGCCAAATTGGTCAAAGATACCTGAAGGTCATAAAGGGCTCTCTTTAACTTACAAACCATTCTTTTTTTTTAAAAGATTTATTTATTTATTTTATTTATTTATTATGTATAAAGCGTTTGTCTCCATGTCTGCCTACATGCCAGAAGAGGGCATCAGACCTCATTATAGATGGCTGTAAGCCACCATGTGGTTGTTGGGAATTGAACTCAGGACCTCTGGAAGAACAGTCAGTGTTCTTAACCTCTGAGCCATCTCTCCTGCCCCTTACAAACCATTCTTCAGGCAAGAAAGTCATGACCCTTCATAGTCAGGTCCCCTGTCCTCTGTCTGTTTGTTCTCCAGTGAACCTTTCAGCCGAGACGACAGTTCTTATTCCTGTCCCCTCTACCTGCCGTCCAGGGCTGAACACCAAAAAGTACAGATGTAATAGTCAGATGTCTGCTAATGTAACCGAATCCCTGCATTAGCCAACTGAAGAAGAGCGTTTACTGTGAAGAATGGCTTCAGGCTTCAAACTGTTGCTTGGCCTCATCGCCTTTGGGCCTCAGTGTACACATAGAAGTTCACAGCAGAGGACGTTCAGGGAAGAATCCCAAAGCCTCTGTTGAGGCACGCTGCTGGTAACCTATTGTCCTTCTATGGGACCAGCTCCTAAAGGCTCCATCATCTTCCCAGAGGACCAGAGGTCAAGCTTTCAGCACATAAACCTTTGGAAGACACTGATTCCAACCATGCCTCTCCTTAATTTTAGTTTCTTACTCCTGGAGTCTTCTGTTAGGCTGCAAATATTCTTTCTTCTGAAACATATCTTGACTGGTCTAACAGGTCAGAGCCCTGCAGGACAAAGTGACAGAAGGAAGAGGGGCTCTGAGTCACCCTTCTTCCATGCTTTATTGTTAGGGAAGTAAGAACTCGAATATTAAACCCAGGCAGCGTCTTCCCAGTGTCTCCATCTCACTCTGTCCCCAGTTCACTAACCCAGAACCCTTCCTCACCTTAATAAACACGGTCTGTGCCTTTATCAAGTAGACATTTTATTTTGTTTTAGACAAAGTCTCATCCTGTAGCTTCGGCTGTCCTGGAACTCACTATGTAGCCTAGGTTTGCACTCAGAGACCTGTCTACCTCTGCTTCTTGAGTGCTGGCATTAAAGATGTGCACCATCATACCCACTTAGACACCTTTTAAAGTCATAAGTGCTTGGAATCTGGAATGACAGGACATTACCACTGCTGATTCTTCCTCAAGATTGTGTGTCCCTTATAAAAATCAGTTTAGGACTAGAAATAGTTCAAATCTTGAAACACATGAAAATTTAAACACATGAAACATCTTGGGGGTGAAACCCAAGAATAAAGATGAAATATGTCTCTCATATATAAAGATATAGATATATAGATAGTTAGAGATATCCTAAAGGTCATTTTACACAGCATCTTTCCTGCTCCTGTTTGACTGCAAGTCAACACTTGAGGCCAAGTGTAGGATTTCTGTCATTTTCATCAGCTCACAGTGCTTTGGGATTTGAAGCATTCTGCATGTCACATTTTCAGATGAAGGGTGTTCAGCCTGTGCCTGGTCTCCTTGGGCTGAGGGTGTTAGGTTCATTATTCTATAAACACCCCCAAGGGAGAGAGGGTGTGCCCCTCCTCCTTCACAAAGGATACTCAAAGATTTCTCATCCATATCTGTATTGTATAGCTAATAATTGACAAGTCTGGCATTCATGCCGGAATGCACTGCCTCCAAAGCTCACTCTGCTGCCTTGAACAGAAGAGGATATGCAGTCACCTCATCAGAGATGCAATACAAACTAGCCCGTAAGCCCCTCCTCCAAGATATGTTCTCATTTGCTACAACCCCGCTTTATCTCCTGATGAAATACCATTTCCATAGCTGGGCACACCTCTTCTTAGCCGTACTACATGTTTCTATCAGTTCACTTTCTGTTGCTATAACTGAATGCTGGGGGTTGGATACCTTAGCCAGTATTCTATTGCTGTGATGAGACACCATGACCATGGCAACTCTTATAAGGGAAGCATTTAATTGGGGCTTATAGTTTCAAAGATTTATTTAATTCATTATCATCATGGCAGGTCAAGGCAGCATACAGGCAGACATGGTGCTGGAGAAGAAGCTAAGGGTTCTACATCTTGATCTGAAGGCAGCAGAAGGAGTCTGTACTGGGCATAGCTTGAACATATGTGAGACCTCCAAGCCTGCCCCTCATTGACAAGGCCACACCAACTCCAACAAGGCCACACCTCCTAATAGTGCCACTCCCTATGGGGTCCATTTTCTTTCAAACCACCACACTAGGTAAAGACAAGAAGTTTACATAACTCATAGTTTTGGAGCTTCCAAGGCATGGTGCCAGCCTTGGCTTAGCAATAGTGAAGATCCCCTTGGCTGCATCCCATGGCAGATGGCAGTAGGAGTATATGCAAAAGCAAGAGATGGCATGGCAAGACAGGAAGTGAGAGAGGTTTAGGGATCACACCTGCCCTTTGGTGAACATCCCTCATGTGAGAAGCAGGGTCCCATCAGAAACTTCTCAGGTCCTTCTGAAGACGGTGTCACTTGTGACCCTATCACTTTGACCCCAAGGTGCTTGGGTACCAGCTCCTTTCATCTTTTACCACATTCTCAGAGGACACACTATAGCCCTCTCTAAACCACAACACCATTTCAAATGCAGAACACCCATTCTGTCACATTTGCCCCCAGGCAGTGCTATGAGGTATGTCAGGTCTGTCATCATAAGTTACCCTTACGGATACTGGAGGCAGGAAGGAAGGATTTGCCCCATTCTGTCTATGAGGAAAGAGTTACAAGAAGTCAATAATAATTGGTCTACCTGGGACTGGAGGCATGGGTCATCTCAATTCTTTGTTAAAGTCTCGTTAAAAAATCCAAAGTGTAATTTATTGCAAATCTCATGCAGATGGTGCTTGGTTGTATGTGATGACACGCTCGTAATGCCAGCTCCTGGGAGGTGGAGGCCAACCTGTGCTCCACAAGACCAAACGTCACAAAAGTCTGTAGTAACAAAGAAATAAATGGAAGGTTCTGGTAGGCAGGGAGGAATGAAGACTTGCCATCTGGCCTACCCACATGAATCCCAGTGAGAGTTGTCTGGCTGGTGTTTCCTTGCCCTACAGCAGTAGGAACCCAGCACTTCACCCTTGACTCCCAGATTCTGCAGGCACACCCCTCGAGTCCTTCCTGCTTCCCCAAGAGAGGCCCTGAGGAGCCAGAGCACAGTGCTCCAGGAGGTCCTCCCTGGGGCTCGTTGTGTGCCTCCTGTTCATAGATTCCCCAACCTTAGCTTTCCATGGTCTCTGCCTAACATGGTATTTGCTCCCTTTCTCTAAGGCTGGCCCCTTGGTTTTCACAAGAGGGAGTCATGGACTTTGAATTTCCATCAGCAGCACCTGCCAGAGGCACCCACTTCCATTTTGTCATCCTTAGACACAAGCAGCACCTTGAGTCTGCTCTGATCTCCCTTTTGAGAAAACAGCAAAGGCTTGAGAACTGTCGATCCAGACTCACAGTTTAATACCCTCATCTGTGGGCAGCCCCTTTGTCATATGTCATATGTCATAGCTGTCATGGGCTGAGTTTATCTGGACATTCAGGCATACAGAATTAGCAGACTGCTCCTTTGAGTATAAATGAATATTTAAGTATTTGTGAGCATAGCTTCCACCTTTGCTATTGAGTCACCCCAAGACTTATATAACTACTTGAAAATGTCAGTGGACATGGTATGCATGTTCACTGAACCCACGATGTTCCACCCGTCAGTCTCTCCAGCAGGCAGAGAGGTAACTGGCATAGCTCAGCAGCCTCTGGTGAAGGTGGCAGTGTGCACTCAGCTTGTAGTTCTTAGTTGCTGACATTTGCCAGTCATAATTACCAGGGCTCGCTCAGTACCTAACCGGTGCCTGAGCCTGCTCTTTCTGCTGCTGAACCAGATCAGCGGGTAGTCTGGGGTCTGAGGTTTCCAGTATTGGAAGCTGCCCTTGGAAAGAGAAAGAATTTCCCACAGCCCTGCTTCTAAGGACCCAGATTTCCCTCCCTGATGAGGGAAGGCCCTTCTAAGTGGAAGAGAATGCGGCAGAGGGTTGGAGCTTCTGGACTCCTGTGGCTGCCTGACCTTGGACACTAAGTGTTTTGGCCTCCTTCCTCTTATTTAAGAATAAGCTTTTCTCCCCCTCTGTCCTGATAAATTCTGAAACCTAGAAAGCATAGTTTGCTGATCCTCCTTGGCCTGCTGTCACTACCAGGGGACCCCTGCCCCAGTTTGATGACATTCCTGAGGTTTTCTGGATGCTCTATGAAGGTGCTTGTTCAAGATGACAAAAGCCAGTGAGTCTTGGGAAGAGATACTTCCCCTCCATTCCAAGAGGCCCTCGTGAAGCCATCTTCCAGGGGACCTGAGAAATGGCAGCTATGGCACTAGGCGTGAAAGGTTCAGGAAGCTAACACAGCCTAGGTTTGTTTGGTAGCAACCTCACCGCACCTTGTGCCGAGGCGTGTTTCCTTGAAGGGTCCACTCTACCTGCTACAGCTTATCTCTGTATTTGAATTGGCCTCTCATCCTGCTGCACCTCTACAATGTACATGTGACCATTTTCGACAGGCAGGACTCCATGGTGCACTAGCTCATCCCTTCGGACCACTGAGGAAGAGGGGTGATGAGCATGGGAGTGTCCTCTTACTTTCACTCTCCTATGCTGATAAGCACTAGAGATGGGCATGTCCCGGAGTGTGGCTTGTCCTTGCACAGAAGTTCATGTCTCCCTCAATATTAGAGTTCTTGTATTAGTCAACGAAGCTGTTGCCCAAGGACACGGGACCAGGTTCCCCTGAACCCAATGATGGAGTGCTTACTGCTCTCTGTGTTTCATGCAAACTTGAAAACGAGCAGATGTCTGGCTCTCTGATGATTCCATCGTCCCCAAAGCCCTGGCAACTAGACAGCTCTGCTCTAACCACCTACACGATTGTGGCTTGTGTAGACACAGGAGAGGCTTGGAGAGCAGCTACACAGTAGTCAACCTGTCACACAATCCAAGCTTTACATCAGGACTCTGATCATCACAGGACCCCTTGCAGACATACCACCTCTGTGTCCAAAGGAAGGTGTAGATTCATTGACACTAATATCTGTATGTTTCTGTCCCTGCAGCCTTAGGAAAATCCAAAGGTACAGTATCCTCTGGTAGCTACAAGGCCACTTGCAGTCTCTTAAAGCAAGCAAGCTGTGTGGTAGTGAGCTCGGCAAGAGGGTGAATGTGCCATGTTTGGTTGCTTGTCCGACTTACTTGGAGCTGTGTGTCCATCATCAAAATAGACTCCGAGCCTGGAGGGACCAGAGGCATGAGCAGCTCCTTCCATGCTATATAGATAAGCAGCTGTGGCCTACAGAGGTTGTGCCTTGACAGAATACCCAGCAGTGGCAAAGCTGGGGCTAGAACCCACCTTGCAAAAAGGATGTATTTAGAAGTCTCCTGCTGGTTGGTTCATGTCCTAGACTGGTGCTTTCTATCCATATCCCTCCTTCGTCTTGCCCCGCAGGTAGGCCACATTCTGCTCTAAGGACAGCTTAAGTTCCACACCCCAGGATGCTTTGGGGGCCATTATCCCAGGGCCTGCTGGCTTTGGCAGAGGATGAAAGCACAGCTTGTGGGCTCCCAAGCTGCTGGCTGTGCCCCGTTGTGCGTTGCCACTGTGGGAGGGCTGCTCGAGCCAGGCCTGGGCTGGTCCCCAGCAGCCCAGGCTCTGGAGCGTGGCTAGCCATACCTCTCCACTGTAGGCATTGCTTCCCAGGGCCCAGGAGGGTGCTAAGGCTGCTGCTCTCTCCTAACACAGATTGCTTGAATGTCTCTGCTTCATGGGGGAGGGAACATGTCACCTGTCACATGTGGGTAAGCAGATGTCTTTGTGTCCCTCACTAGCATGGGTGTGAGGGTCATGGACACATCTTGGGTGGCTCGAAGAGGCTCCTCTGCTGGTCGGAAAGCATCCTGCGCCCCGCCTTCCATGCAGCCTCCTGCCCCACCCTCCGAGCTGGCTGCACCCCTGCCATCACCCCTGCCGGAGCAGGTCCCAGACAGCCCCGCTACTCCGGCTCCTGCGCTCTCTCCATCAGGTGCCAGCCTGCAGCCCACCCCTGAGCGCCCCAGGTAAGCCCAGCCCCCGCCGTGGAAGGCTGGCCTGTGTGCTGGGGTGCCTGGGCTCTGGCTCCCACTCCAGGCCTCCTGGATTTGCCCACCCCTACCCCGCCACATCAGAACATTCATGTTTGGCTTTCTCCATCCTGCCAGCACCCAGTCATCAGCATCACCTGCCCTGGATTACCATGTGAAGCACAGGCTTTCCAAGAACGCATCCCCAAGCAGACATAGAAGGGGGCACTTCTCCAGCACCCGCTGGGGACTTCCCACCCTTCATGTCCCTCTTCCCATGCCTGCATACGTTCCCTGGTTTGAACTTGAGGATGTCAGCATTTCTCCCTTCTGCCTTTATGTTTGTAGGGGCAGTTTTCACTACTAACATTAGTGTAGACCAGAGGTGTAAAGGTGGCAGATACCCAGGGCATGGTCATCTTTGCAGCGTGCTGTGGTGGCATTGCCTTTCAGAGAAGAAAGAGCATCCATTCCATGACCAGTTCAGCGAACATTACCAGAACTTTCTCTGCCTAAAGCTATTAACGTGGGATTTCTGTCTGCATCTCATGCCCGCCTGACACAACACTAAGGTCATTGTGATCCAGGGTGGAAGGCAGGGATACTGTACCTGGTGAGGCCCAGGCAGAAGGCAAGATCTGGAAGCAGGAGCGCATCATGGAGTGGTTTGTTTCTCTTCTCATGCAGCATCCAGAGAACTAGAGAGGCTGCTTGCGCAGCTATGCTAGGGATCCACACACCCTCACAGACACAGGAGCCTTTAACTTAGACTGTTCCTAAATCAGATTGCAGTTATTTTTTTTATTTTATTGCTTGCTTCCTTTAATGAGTAGAACACAATTCCATTTCAAAATATAAAAGTGACAAAGGGCAAAGGAGACAACCATGGATTTGGGGAGTGGCACCCAACACCGGGGGTGCTGGAGTGCTTGCTGACTATAGCTCAGAGAAGCCCTGATGCTGGCTTTGCACCCACAGGACTCTGGGTCCATGGGAGCTGCACACAGGGCAGTGGGATCTTAGAGGTTGGTAACCGTGGTCCAGACAAGCTGGTCAAGAGAGAAGAGACACATGGCCAGATTAACTGAGATGATCCTCTTGCAGCACTCAATTGCATCACTGATTTTCCCATCTTACAAAAGAGATGCAGTGTGGCTTTTCTGTCCATATGAATACTACTCCTGAGGATGGATCCCCTGGGCTCTGAAGCCACTCCAGGGCTATTGTGCATTGGTACCTCTCAGGGGCACTTCTATGGAGGGTATTACTCATTGGTACAGATTATTGCAAAAGTCAGACATGTCCCCTTTGACCGGAGAGCCATTGCCAGAGGCTTGGCAGTAGAGGCTGTGTTATCAGCGCTTGCTGGGCACACTGACCCTTGGAATAGCCATGATGATGGAAGGAACAAGAAGATCCAGGTCTTTAGTTTCAGAATGACTCAGATTTCCCTGGTAGAGGACAGCACATAGAGCGGCCACATGTGTGTTCCACGGTGCTCCTCGGTCACCAGAGGGCAGAAGATGCTGGCTGTGAATACCAAGCTGAGAGTGGAACCCACACATCAGTGCTCCAGGAAGGGAGAGGCACCTCACCTATCCGGGACCATCAAAGGCATTGAGAAAGGACTGAGATAAAGCAGTGATAGAGTGATAGTTAAGCAGGGACCAGACACTTAGCTCTGCAGTGAGCAAGATGGGTGCTGGAGTTGACTGTGCTCAAGAGTTCCTTTGTCCTGTGTGTTTGTGTTTCAGTGTGTCTAAAAGCAAGGAGCTGTCTCCGGGGTCTGGGCAGAAAGGAAGTCCAGGTTCCATCCCGGGGACAGCCTGCCCGGGGTCGCAACTGGGGCCACAGCCGGCTGCCAGCCCCAGCCAGCTTCCTGCAGACCAGAGTCCTCACACCCTCCGGAAAGGTAGGTCCCCTCTTAGGCCGGAGATGGACGTTTTCCCCATTAGCAAGGGCCTCTGGAAACCTTTGCTTAATGACTCATTCCCAGTCTCAGCCCTGAGCACTGAGAAATTAGCCAACCCCACCAGGGAACGTACCACATATGCAGCGGGTCAGTAGGAGATGGATGGAGGAGCAGAACTTCCATAATGTATCCTGACGCTATGGTGATTCGCCACATAATGCCACTGAATTACCACACCGCTGTGGAGAAAATCTTGTTTTTACTATACAAAAGAGGCCCATTTATTTTTTAGAAGGGGCTAAAATAATTATCCTCAAGGCAAGTAGGAGCAAGTAGAAGACAGAAACCTGACCCTAAGTTGGCAGAGCCTATCTCTTATCCACACTGCAGGGGAGACGAGCCTGGGAAATAAGATATCCACAGAATGGCTTTTCTTTCATGGAGGGAGTGGCTATGGAGAGGGGCAAAGGTGGGGAAGAGGCCACTGGGGGACTTAGATGAGGTCCTAGCATATATACTGGCAGCCAGCTCTCAGCTCTGAAGACTAATGTTCGTGTTCTCGGGGTGTTTGCCTATCAGCAGGATCTCCTGGGTACTCGACTCCATTGTGGAGAGGGTTCATTTTCAATTCAAGGTAGCAGGCTTTCTCTAGGATTAGTAATCAAAGGGGAAACAGAAGCATTTCAGAGAGGCTGGGGCAATGCTGCGCTTTAAAATGCAGCCATGTGTGGCTCGGGGCCTGACCATTTTCTTACTCCCCAGCACTGCAAAAGAGAAAATCACAATTGGGCCATCCCTATTTGCGCCCAAGGAGTGCAATTCTTAATAGAAAAGGGGTAAGAGAAAGTAACCCATGGCCACAGGCATGGTAGTGGGGGATACAGTTACCAAGTCACAGTTGTGAGAGGCAGAGTTCAAATGTTCCATCGCACAGTGGGCTAACTATATAGTCCGTATACAGTAATTAATTAGACATTTCCAAAGAACTATGGAAGTCTTGGCAAGCTTCCAGCACACAGAAGTGATCACACTTGGGGACAAGGGAATGGTAATGACTGTAATTTGGTCATTATGCACTGTGTTCCATCGATATAAAAAGCTACTATATCTGTTAACTCAAAGATTACAAACCAAAGCCTGGGCAGCCAGCGCACAAGCATGAGAGGGTATTTGAGTCAATGTGGGCTGGGGGTGTCTGGAGCCGGAGGATTTATCAATGAGAGACCGAGTCATTGTGTAGCTTCCAAGCCCGTTTTCTTCTCTGGCACCCCTGAGCAGCTGTGGTAACACCCTGGATTAGAATCTTCCCCAGTAGAGCTGGCCTTACTGACTCCCTCTTAGAATTCAGCAAGGAGAGGAAGAGAAATAAGTTAGCAGTAGGTGGTAAGTTAAGAAAACTCAGCGTTCTCTGAATTTTTACAAGCTCATTGACTATCCCTGGCATTGCAGGAGGGAGCAATGGCAGTTGGGAACCGTGAGGATACACACTGCCAGTCGTCCCAGTGAGCTTCCCTGATAATCATTTGTCCTGTCTTGTTTTCTCTTACAGTTTCAAAGAAGTTGGCACCGATTCCTCCCAAGGTCCCCTTCGTGCAGCCAGGGACTGTTTCTGACCAGCCCACTGGCCAGCCATCCCCAGTCAGCCTGTCTCCCACTCCACCGAGCACTCCATCCCCCTATGGACTGAGCTACCCGCCAGGGTACTCCTTGGCCTCTGGCCAGCTCTCTCCTGCCTCAGCCCCTCCCCTGGCCTCTCCCTCTGTCTTCACAAGCACTTTAGCCAAGTCTCGGCCCACCCCTAAGCCCAGACAGAGGCCCACCCTGCCGCCACCTCAGCCTCCTAGTGTTAGCCTGTCGGCCTCAAGTCCACAGTCCACGGAGCACCCCATGCTAGACGGCATGTCACCGGGGGAAAGCATGTCTACAGGTATGCAGGCCATGGCTGTCTGCAGGGCTCCTGTGACGCCTAGCAGAGTGTGCCAGGGCCAGGAGCAGCAGTCACCTCTGGCCACAAGCCCCCTAGGGAAAGCGGTCCTGGAGAGCAGTTGGTGTGCAGGGGAGCTCTTGGGACTTCTCCAGCCTAGGGATCTAATTCTGTGCAGCTGGTGGGACTGAGTCCTTCAGAGTGAGACCTCCAGAGAGGCTGGCATCAGAGCACAGAGGCGGTGTCACCTTCCCCCAGAAAAAGCCCAGCAACTGAACAGTACAGATACTTATCTGTAGGAGAGAGCCTTGCCCTGAGGAGAAAAGTAAGCCTTGCTAGGGAGATATATTTGCAGACACGTATTACAGATGGGTCACCTTCAGAAAAACATGTCTTCTCTTCTCTCACCAAAACCCCTCCAGCAGCAAATTAGTCAGACCCACAACTGCTTAACTGGATTGTACTCTAAATTCAAAACGAAGGTAGAGTTGTCTTCCCAGGAAAACGTATGAAATTACAGTTTGAGACCACCGTTGGCTGTGGAAGAAGTGGGGCATTTGAAAATGTCTCCCGGATACTCGCCTTATACAATTGTAAGGTCAGGTGGCTGCTAATGTCCTGTGATCATTCCCTTATTTTGGCTGTCTTGGAGTGTCACAGTACTGTCAAATATCCTGCAACAATACTACACATACACTATCTCAGGGTTCTATGGCCATGATGAAACATCATGAACGAAAGTAACTTGGGGAGGAAAGGGTTTTAACCTCACAGTCCATCATCTAGGGAAGTTGGAAAGGGAACTCTGGGCAGGAGCCTGGAAGCAGGAGCTGATGCAGAGGCCCTGAAAGAGTGTTGCTTACTGGCTTGTTCCTCATGGCTTGCTCAGCCTGCTCTATTATAGCTCCCAGGACCGCGATCCCAGACATGATGGTGAGAGAGAACCCACAGTGGCTGGACCCTCTTTCATATCATCAGTTAAGAAAATGTATCACAGGCTAATCTTATGAGGGCATTTTCTCAAGAAGGTTCCTTCTTCCCAGTTGACTCTGGCCAGTTGACTCATGTCAAGTTGAGAAGCCAGTGCACCACAATAAATACACCACACCCCAATATGCACATACACATTTGTATACCTCACACATAGATACCCCATACCTGCATGTTTACTTAGCACCCATGTACACACATCACATATGGACTACATGCACATGCAGCACACACAAATATATAGGCCATACTTGGACCACATGTACACACCATACTCACACATACACACATACACAGGTACATATAGCATGCACAAACATAACACATGACATATTCATGGACACACTGCCACACACTGTAATGCTGGGGCATAAATGAATGGCAGACGACTTGCTCTACCTGAGTTTATCCCCAGCACACACATTAAGAAAACCACATGCCTACATGCATTATGTGCCACATGGCCACATGTATCATGTGCCACACACATACAAAGACCACCAACATACTTGGGTACAGTGGGACCTTGCTCAGATACTGCCTTCTTTCCCCACCATATCATCACAGAACTTGACATGTTCCTCCGTAGTTGAGTTGGCAGCCAGTTTGTGGGGGTGAGCTCTTGGCTGTCCATGAAAATGCTATTCAGTAGCAAGCACTGTGGTGGGTCAGGAGTTGCAGCCTTATGGGGAGAGCCACCAGGCAACCTGGCTTCTGTACTTTTGGAAGTGATCAATATTGAATACACAGCTGCTGTTACCCATTACATACTGCGTAACACTGTATTACCCAATGTTGAACACACAGCTGCTGTCACCCATTCTGTATTATCCATTACATACTGAGTAACACTGTATTAGCCAATATTGAGTACACAGCTGTTATCACCCATTGACCAGCTCAGTCAAACCTAGAGAGCGTACTGAACCCATGAGTGCTGCGGGGGCACATGACCCAGGTGAGCCCTTGTGCTCCTAGAGTGGGCACTGGCCAGAGGTGCTTGTGGGACTGCTCCTTCAGCATTCTAACCACTCCCAGGCAGGAATACAAGGTCACCCATTCTGCAAGACATAGGATGAACAGCGATGTCACTCAAGAAAGCAGAAAAGAACAGAATGACATAGTGGTAGGTGGGTATCAGCAGTCAAGGAGAGACGGTGCCTTTTAGCTTGTGAGGCATAGAAGGTCACTTTCCATAGCTCAGGCCGAATGTCTGTGACCTTATGACTCAAGTAACATCCTGCCTGACGTCTCTGTCATTTTAGTGTCCTCTGGGCAGCAGACCATTGTGTGTCGTGTATGTATAGGTCTGACAGTGTAGAATCTGGAGTCAGTGTGACCTATCTGGGACTGTGACATGGGCAGTGTTTTGTTACATGTGTTCCATCCTGTTTGTTCCTCTCTCCGAATCCTATCATTATGTTCTTGCAGCTGTGTGACATGAGTGACGCAGTGTTGGATACGTGTGAGGGGGATTTTCAGGGTAAGCTGGCCCCAGCTCACCTCGCTTTACACCTCCTAGCCAGCCCAGCCAGCTGCCTGGCTACCACTCCTCCCACCAGCCCCTCCCCTCACTGCATGTGGCTCAGACCCGCCAACAGCATGCCTATTTCACTTACTGGCTTTCCCCAGCCTCAGGGAGCACCCTGGCTTAGGAGCCTGTGGCTTTCTGAGCTCACTGGCCTGCCTTTCCTTTCTTTTCATCAGGAGCTGGGGAGACACCCAGCAGAAGGATCCAACCTTTTCTTTCCACCCACGTCACCATCTCAGCAGATCCCCTTTCCTCAGGTTAACAGTTTACCCAGTTAACAGGCTGCTGTAATAGCTCCTGAAGTTTCTGTGCTCAGAGACTGTTCCCTGCACCCCTTTTCTGAGGGACATGTCCTCAAGAACACTCACCAGGTGAAGTCTGGCACAGGGCCACAGGTTTGCACAGGCTGATTGATCTAAGTGCCACTGTCAGCGCTAAGGCAAAGCTTGGACGGTCCATACAGCAGCAGTTCTGTGCTAACAGTAGCCACCAGGTCCTCCATCCAACCCTGGACAAGGTTTTGGGGGCATTTTATCATTATCTGCTTAGGTTCCTCTCATCAGAAATAGATATTCAAATCTAAAAATCAGGCAAGAGCATGAATGAAGCACAGAGAAATGAGAGGACTTTGCTCTGCTGACTAGCAGTAAGGCATCTGGTGCTCACATGTCTGAGGGGAAACAGTCAAAGCTTCCCTGAGGGTTTTCCCCTAAGTCCTGCCCTCTTGCTGAGTGACCCTTCTTGCTCAGGCTCCTTCAAGGTCACGGCCAAGGTAAGGTTGAGACAGCCCTGTGCTAGCTGAGCACTGTCTGAACTCTCATGTTCCTGCTCCTCAATGCCCATACTCCAGTTTGACAGTCCTGCGGGGAGACAGGTCTGCGAGTCTGCATCCAGAGAGCCCGTGCACATTCCTGATAGAGCCCACCCCTGCTACCAGCATCCTGCCCCACATGCTGAAGAGTCAGTCTTTAGGCATCCTGTGGGGTCCATGTCACACACTATAGGGGGGCACCTAGTGCTGGCTGGGCCAAGCTTCAGACCACAGATCTGCTCCACCACTGTGCAGAGTAGGGCTGTCCCAGTGCTTGTGTGTCTGTAAGACGTCTTTGAGGGCAGTGTCCAAGTGTAATGCCTGTATGGTACTTCTTATTCTCAACATGTTTTAGTCAATTTTTTTAAAAGCCAACAAAAACAAAACTCACCTTCTGAGCAGCCCAGGGCTGAGCCCCTGCCAGGTTGGTGTACTGTCAGCTGGAATGCTGTTGCCAGCTCAGAATGACAAAACTCACCCAAGTCCAGAACTCGGTGGGTAGGGGAATGCTAGAACTGAGAGAAGGATCCAGGGGACCCATCACCCCAACTCACTTCCTAGAGCTCAGGGCCTCAGCAGGCTGGGCCCTCCAGGATCTACCCAGTGGCTGAGGCTCTAGGACCACTCCCAGTGTGGTGTTCAAGGGGCCGAGTACCCAGCTGATGGCCCGTGAGGCTGTTTTATCTTTGCTGACTCCCAGATGTCCAGACACCGAGTCTTGTAAATTCTAGTACATTCATCCTCCCTACCTTGCTAGAATGACCTTCTAGTGCTCCTTGTAAATGTGAATCAGATAGGGTGGATCCAGTATCCTAAGGAAGATGCTGAGCTGCTGACACAGCAGTTTCTAAGTGACTGCCTCTGCAGTCGATCCCCAGATGTTACTGAAGCCTGCCTGGGAGCACCCTGCTTATCAGGATCTGGGTGCAGAGGCTGAGAGGCTGGAACAGAGCCTTGTTCTCTAGGCAGAAGCAGATCAGATCCAGCCACAGCCCAATCCTGCAGTGCCAACTGCTACGGAGCTAGCCTGAGCAGAGCCAGGGCCCCCTGCTTCCCATGCTGTCTGTTTGCAATTGGCCCCATCACCTCTTCCTCTCTCTGCAGATCTTGTCCACTTTGATGTCCCCTCCATCCACATAGAGCTGGGGTCAACGCTCCGCCTGAGCCCCCTGGAACACACACGGCGGCACTCGGTGACTGACAAGAGGGACTCAGAAGAGGAGTCTGAGAGCACAGCTCTTTGATGTGGCCCACCCTGACATGTGTACATACATCAATGGGCCCCCAGACACCACCCAGTGCAGTGCCCCTGGCCTGCCAAGGATTTTCCATCAGCCCTTTGCTGTCATGTCCAACACCAGGGTGGAGATGAACAGAGGAAAAAGCTCTCCCATCCATGTGGCAGTGTTGGTGGTGCAGATTTTGTTTGTTCATTTTGGGTGATGATTCCAGCCTTTTGTTTGACCTTTGCCTTTTGACTTTGTGCCTATTTTGATCCATCTTTGGCCTCTATGGCAAGCAGCATCCATCCACCACTTCACTCAAGGGCTTGCCAGGATGGCCTTTGTGGGATGAGGGTGCAAGAGAGGGTCCAGTTACTGTCTTGATTGGTACATCGGGTCCTGCAGCATCACCATAAGGACCAGAGGGGAAGCAGGACAGAAGGAGACCCTTTCATAGGGCAAGAGAAGTCCTGGGTACTGTTTGTCCTCTGCCTGCTGCCAGGGTCCTGGCCAACCAGAAAGATCTTTCAGGCTACCCTTAATCACAGCTCCAAATTAAACAGCTTAACCCATCTACTTCTGACAGCTTCATTTCCCCCGTGTTGACAAAAGGTTCCCTCTACTCTATATTGGCATTCGTGAATTGAGGATTCGAACACAGACCCTATGTAGAGCTCCATGTCCTCCACACACGTTAGGGACCCGAGAGCAACTTTCCCATTCAGGCACACAGCTTAGTAGGTACGTGGGGCCTGACACTCCTCTTCTGGAGGTTACAGCTGACTAGCAATAATTCTGTTCCCCAAAGCAGGTAGAGGGAGTGGTACTGGCCACCCAGCCCATGGTGTGGACTGCTTTGCTCACCAGCAGACCCTGCTCGTCCTTCTAACCATGCCCCATCCAGCCCTGGGGCAAGAGCACAGGGAGCCTGTTCACACTTTGGGATTAAGGGAATAAAACAGATCTGGGCCATGCATGCGAAGTCCATGTTTAAAGTTTGATCCTTTGAAAATAGATATACCTATACATGATATATTTATATATACGAAATCTATATTTGTTTAATTTGAGCCATTCACTCTAAACCAATGTACAGGTGTACAATGAAAAATTCTAAACGCTTAGTTATTTTTCCCAGCAGTGTAAACTCACCCTTCTCCGAGAGTGGGATCTGCAGAATTTTGATGTTACAGCTTGCGCACTTCCTGGCAAGGGTGGTCCAACCCCCAATTTGTAACGGAGCCTGGCGGGGGGGGGGGGGGTTGAAGGTTATCTTTAAATACATGTACAAACTGTTGTCAGAGTAATGTTATTAAAATAGATTTATTATCCCTGAGCTTGGCACATGGTCTTGTTTCAGGAGAGGCAGCTGGGCAGTCACATCCTGGGCTGCCTCAGGAGGAGGTCTGAAGGTTGCCGTCAGGGAAGGCCGAGTGCCTCAGTGTTCTCCGTGCTCTCCTGGGTAGGGAGAATATGTAACTGTTAGAGTCGACGTTGAGCATCCTTCCGAGTTTCCGTCACTAACCTGTTTTCAGATCCAACAGGGCATCTAAGCCAAGGTGACACTTCTTCATACTTTCATAGTGATTTGTGTTCTCATCATGGAGCAAAAGGACAGGCTCCAAGATCCTGTGGCCACTGGAGCATGCAGTGTACATACACTAGGTACCCCAACCCATAGACGACCCCCCACACTGAAGCAGTACCACGATGAAGCCAAAGAACTTAGGATTCCAAACTTGAGCTTTATTGAGTCTGAGTCCTTGGAAAAACTATTCTTGGTGCCTGAGACACATACACCCAATTTCACTTGTACCATGGCTTGACTCTGGCACACAGAGGGAACCCCCTGTGCTAGTGAGTGAGGGCAGACACTTCAATTTCCATGACTTCTTTCAAGACTGGCTTGCTGTCTTCCACTGTGTGACCTCCTGTTCTGCCACTGTGTTCTCCTCTGGGCATGGGAGGCACCTGGCAGATGGGTGCTCCCCCAGCCATGGCCATAGAGGACTGCTTACTCTTGATTCCAGACTGCCTTGTGGCTAGATCATGTGCACCGACTCCCGCCAGGATGACAGAAGATGTGGCTTCCACACAGGGCAGAGGAACACAGCCTTTAGTCCAGGATGGCTAAGACCTTCACTGGGTTCTGACCTTCTTGCTCTGTGGACTGTGCGGCTCCTCGGTGAGGGCCCGCTTCTGCTGGGGTTCTGTGTCCTCTGGGCTGTCTGCCTGCTGGGCCAGGAGGGCTGCTCGTACCATACGCAGCTCCCGCTTCTCCCTGCGCTCAACCATCTCTTCGATGTCATCTGCAAACAGGGCCTTCAGTGGAGGAATCAGCTTGGGTACTGTTGGAAAGTCTCCAAAGCAGATCTGAAGGAAGACAGGACAGCATAATGAGAGGGTAAAGAAGTATGAGAGCTGGGGTAAGGCCACCTCTTCTTCCTTAGGCCATGGACTGTAGCTTAAAAGAATGCTATTCAGGAGGGGAGCAAGCACAGTGAAGAAGGGCCAATTCCCCACTCCTGGGTAAGAGTAGGGAGACCAAAGGAAAAGGAATCAAATGGTACAGACTTTTCTATCAAGCTCATCCCCACTCCTTTATCTGAGGAGGCGGCAGGGGCAAGCCCGGCTCTGGTACTCTGGGAATCTAAGCCCCTTCCCACCAGTTAGTGCTAAGGCTGCAATGGGAATGGCCCAGGCCTGAGAGAAGTTCTGCTATCTCCAGGGACCGTGAGGGCAGGAAGACCTTCAGGAGCAGACTTTGTCCTCAGTCAGATTTTGGTTACACCTGGCTAGTGATAGAGAAAGCTGCTTTCTTCGGTGACCCTAGGCCATAAAAAGGAGAAGTGAATGAGGGTCACTATCCTACCTGGCCCTGCCCGTTAGGGTCCATGCAGCATACCTTCATGTGGTCAAAGGCGATGCCAACTTTTTCATTGAAGTCAGGGCTGAAGAGGGGAATCTTGGCATAACGCTGACTGAAGTGGTTCAGCATGATAAACTCAGCATTCATTCGCATCCCCACATCAATAGCCTGGGAGGTGGTGCTGCAGCAAAGAAGAATGCAAAGGATGCTTAGCCTTGGCTCAGGAGTCCACAGCCTATTCCTCCCTGCTGAGGGAACCAGGGAGGGCTGGTAGGAGGGCCAGAGCCTGCCCACACTTCCTGAGGAAGGCCTGGCAGTGGTGCTGGCTGCCAGTTTGTCGGAATAACACCCCAAAAGACCCCCAGGCACCTAGGAAGGCTGGTCTTAAAACACCCTGGATTCAGTCATGACACCACTTTCCCCGGAAGTGACAATTTATTCCAGCTGGTTTGTTTTTTTTTTAAACCCCACAGGCTACCATAGAACCCTGCCTAGGGGATAATCAAGAACAGAGGCCGAGTGCCCAGGAAGCTAATGTGGGTTCAGGAAATTCCAGAAGCCTGGAAGAAACCAGCCAGTCCCACCTGGCTGTGGGCACCATCTCTCTGGGGATGAGCAGAAGGCTGCTTAGCTTCCATCTGATACAAGAGAGGGTGACAAGCACTAAATGCACTACCTGTGTGTCTTTTCCACTGCTTCCTCTTCCAAGCCATCCTCCAAAGTGGCTTCATGTATCAGAAGGTTGGCATCTTTCCCTGAACAGAAAGATGGGCATCAAGGAGGAATTTGGATGAGTAGCATATACTCCTGGCATACATAGCTGTGTTCTGACCAGATACTCAGCTCCCTTGGTCCCATGACTTGTCCGTTCCTCAGGATGACAGCCAGGGGACCAACTGGGTAAGAACCAGTCTGCTATCTGCTAGTATCAGCTACGTACCCATCTGCACATACCTGGCACATGCCATATCCCATGCATCTCTCAAAGATCCTGGGTGAGGCCCACTCCTCTCACTTACCCATCTGGACCAGAGCCTCACAGGGCATGGTGTCCCCTGAATAGACTACTTTCCAGCCAGACGAGTGCACCAGTGCACAGCCGAAAGCATGTTTGCAATGCCGTACCAGGCAGGTCTGAAACTGAGGGAGCAGAGGTGGAGAACTCAGGCTCCACTCCCCATGCTGCCCACCCTCTGTGGGGCTTGCACCAGGGCCACTTACTTCTTCTAAGTCACATGTTTCCAACAGCAAGCTGATTAGCCTTTCAACTGGGGGACTGGAGACCTCTGCCCCTTTCTGAAGACATTTGGCAGGAATCATACTATGAGAAGACAAAGCAATTAAAAAATGATAATGAAAATGTTTTTTCCAAAAGTCTTTTAACACTTGCCATCACACTTCTGTTCTTTGGATGAAGAACTTTCAGTGGTTTTAAGAATCATGACTTCTGCCATAGGAATGAAGACAGAAAAGTTGATCCAAGCCACACACCCAGCCTAGCTAGTTCACAGCAAGAAACTTAATAGCTAGTACAGGTCACAAGCAGCATCTGTCAGCAGGGCTCCTTCTCATCCTCCCCTGGACATAAGCTGGGTCAGCCCTGCTATGCACCGCCTGGTGTAAACGTGTCTGTGCTGACAGCTGTTCAGGTACTTGACTCTGAAGCTGTATGATGCAGAGACAGTGGTCACAGTCATGTGGTACAGAGATGCAGTAAGAACTGGGATACTTAGAGTATCCTCCAAGCTTCCAAGGACAGGCTTGCCAGGACTTCAGCTGCCACCCAGTCAGATGGAACACTAGAAGGAGGCAGCAGTGGAAGGCAATAGCCTGGGGTATGGTGCACAGGGTTGCTGTGAGATATTTGTACGCTACATGAAAATATATTGTTATGATGGTGTAATGAAAAGCTGAACGGCCAATAGCTAAGCAGGAGGAATTATGGGCAGGACTTCAGGACAGATTGAGAACTCTAGGAAAAATGTGGAGTCACCAGCCAGATGCAGAGGAAGCAGCATGAGCAGTATAAAGAGATGATGTAATGAGCCATGTGACAAAACATAGATTAAAATAAATGGGTTAGTTTAAGTTATAAGAGCTAGTGGGACAAGCCTGAACTAAGGTTGAGTTTTCAAAATTAATATAAGTCTCCATGTAGTTATTTGGGAGCTTGGCTGGTGGGGCAGAAAGACTTGTTACCACAGGGTGCTCACCTGATGTGGTGCAGAATCTCCTGGCACTGGTTGTGATATTGCTGCAGCCAGGCCCTGAGCTGGGTAGGAGCCACCACCAGCAAAGGCTGGAAGGGTTTCCCCAGAGACTCCTGAAAGAAGATTCCAGTGCACAGCCAATAAGCAGACTTCCCAGTAAAAATGGTTTGGATTCAGTTGCAGGTACAGCTAGCTGGTCATGAAGCAGTCAATTACCAATGTCAGTCAGGTGCCTCACTTACCAGTGCGTGCTCTCTCTGCAGCAAGATATTCAGCAAGCCCTGGAAGAGAGCACATGTAATGAGCCAGGCCCAGCTGTCATTGCTACAGGTCAGAGTCCTGCCTACAAGTGGTTCCTAGCTCACTGACCCAGTTCCTGTCCCACATCACAGGTGGGGTTGCACATGCTAAGCAATGACTGAAATGGTACTGGCAGAAAAACATAGCTATGTTAGAAAGAGGGCAATGGGCTGAGACCTAGAAAGCCCTAACAGGCCCAGATCTAGGCTGTGTGTGAAGCAAGAAAAGTTGAGTAAAGGCAAAAATTTGGTACTAAAGAGAACGAATCCGAAGCCCAGACTAAAGGAGCCAGCACCTCTCGCATGCTGACCTCTGGGGTCCCACTCACCGTATGGTGGTCCGCATGCAGATGGGACACAAACACAGCAGCGAGGTTGCACAGGACGCTGTCTATTTGCTGTCCATAATGGCGGCACAGCTGTCCAAAAGTGCCTTCTCCACAGTCCAGCAGCACAGACTTGTCAGGGCTGCAAAAGACAGGAACGGCTTAGTCTAGATTCTCCAGAATGGCATTGCTGTGGCCATCCCCGCCTTCCACAACCACGCGCCCTTATCCTTTGTGGCGCTCAAATAAAAGTCAACTAATTAAATCACACAGGTCATTCTAGACCAGTCTGTCTTCTCTATATGAAAGAAAGATCCAAAGAACCCCGAAGCTTCTAAGGATATACATCAACACAGTGCTGTGTGTGAAAAAAAAGAAAAAGCAGACAGTGGACTGGAGACAGCCCTCACAAGACCCTTCTGCTGAATTAGCCACACGCTGCTGAGAGTGCCACAGAAAGCAGTATGTCATAGAAAATGACTCCCAGTTCCCTTTCCAAGTGGTCTGGTTTTCTTGGCCCACATCTTCAAGTGGTCTTGAGACAGAATGGGTTGCATGAACTTTCTCTGGGGAGGTGGCTAGTGTGAGTCCAGGTTCTTCTTACAGTTGTCCACTGGGCAGAGCTCAGCACACTAATGCAGAGGTAAACAGACGGAGGTACTCCTCTGGTACCCTTCCTTCCTCTCTCAAGGAAGCCACAAGATTGGAAGGGCCACACTTATCCAAAGACAGTGACTTCTAGGGGAGAGCCTAAATGAGAAAAGGCTGGCCCTGCTCACATCAACAAGGGTACCAGGCTGGATTTAGGGATCAGAAACCAGAAGTCTTCAAGAGGGGCCAGGCAACTCTAATCCACTTCCCTACATTTCTCACTCATGAAGAAAACATATCTAGATTTGAAAACATTTGACCTCAGGTGTGCCTGGGTACTGTAGCATACACTGTCTGACCCAGGTGTGCTGGTACATTGCAGTGCATCTGGGTACTGTAGCATACACTGTCTGACTCAAGTGTGCTAGTGCATTGCAGTGCACACTGTCTAACTTCAGGTGTACCTGGGTACTGTAGTGCACACTGGCTCAGGTGTGCTGGTGCATTGCAGTGCACACTGTCTGACTTCGGGTGTGCTGGTGCATTGCAGTGCACACTGTCTGACCTCGGGTATGCTGGTGCATTACAATGCACACTGTCTGACCTCAGGTGCATGTAGGTACTGTAGTGCACACTGTCTGGCTGAGGTGTGCTGGTGCATTGCGGTGCACACTGTCTGACCTCAGGTGCACCTTCATACTACAGTGCACACTTGCAGCATTACCCTGTTATTGTTTGGTCATCACTAACACCCACTATAATGAACTCTAAGAACTAACCCAGCACTTCACCAGTATGCTTCCTTGACAAACATGTCTGCAGAGCAGTGGTCATGAATGCTTCACAGTGGCTCTGACATATCTGCAGATAAATGAACCTAAGCAAACCCAGAAATCAACCAGGAAAAAAACAAAACAAACTGAACTCAATAATGAGCTGAATATAAACAAATGTGCAAGATCCCAAAAGCTTTGAAAGGCACCAGCAAGAAGTTGACAGAAACACAGGTACTAGTTTAGACACAAGCTCATAGCCTAGACCTGCAGTTTAGGCTGAACAACTAAAGCAACCTCTCTCAATGTGTCAACCAAGTCAGTAGTCACCTATCCTTCACAGGCTTAATATGTAAGCTCACTGGGAAACCCTGCAGCAATGTGTACAGCAGAAGAGGTTTCAGTTTTTTCTCCAAAGCCATGAGGGGATGGATCTGCATGTTTCCCAGCAGTAAGTAAGTAGATACAGCATGCCCAGCACTCAGGAGGCAGATAAAGGAGAGCTGTCAGACGTTCCAGGCCAGCCAGGGCTATATAGCAAGACCTTATCTCAACAATATATTCTAAATAAAATAAAACATAGCAAAGCCCACTAGTTCTGCTTCCAGACACCAGCCTGCTGAGTGGAGAGGACTGCTTAGCAGCAAGCTCTGGTGGACGGCAGCTTCTGGGGCAAACATGGTACCTTAAGTTGACAAGTGTGGAGCTGACATTTCTGATCTTCATTGGGATGGCAGAGCCTGTACCCAGGAAGACAATTTCGGGATACTGGCTTCTTTTCTCTGTGGAAAATACAAGTGCATTTGAGTCAGCATTCTGTCATGTGGTGGGCAAGCAATCTGGTACAATTCACTTTCCTAGGGGGTTGCTGGGAGAATGTGTTTCCTTTTCAGTATGAGGCCTGCAGGCTTGTCAGGGAAGAATAGCATCTGGAAGATAGTAATTACTCAGGCCTCTCTTTAAAACAAAACACCACTAAATGACATAGGAGGTTTGCTTAACTCCAAATCACTAGTTCCTCCATGCGGGTGGCACCTCCACCTTGCACCAAGACTGCTCACTCAGTGTGTATGTAACCACCCATCTGCTGCACAGAAACACAGGGCTAGCCCTCAGCCTCACCTGAGTGGCCAGGAACTAACACACCAGGGCAGCAACTTAATCAGAAAGTGGTATTTTATTTGTGTTCTGACAAATAAAGCTTGCCTGGAGATCAGAGGACAGAATTAGCCAGTCACTAGTGGCAGCGGCTCACACCTTTAATCCCAGCACTCAGGAGGTGGACACAGAAGTGACAAGGTGGGGTATAGACCCCTTTTTGGACTGAGGAAGGAGACAGGTAGGAAGTAACTGGCAGCTCCTCCAGGTTCTCTGATCTTCCAGGTTTTCCCCCAATATTTGGCTCCTGATATTTTTTATTGATTAAATTCATGCTTCAAGAAAGAAAGAAGCATGACCCCAGCTAAGACCCTAAGCAATAGAGAGGGTGCCTGGACTCGCCTTGCCCTGTAGTCAGACTGATGATTATCTTAAATATCACCATAGAACCTTTGTTCAACAACAGATGGAAACAGAGACAGAGAGCCACATCAAAGCACTGGATTGAGCTCCCAAGATCCAGTTGAAGAGTGGAAGGAGTGAGAGTATGAGCAAGGAAGTCAAGACCATGAGGGGTTCACACACTGAGACAATGTGCCTGAGCTAATGGGGGCTCACCAACTCCAATTGAACTGGGAATAAATGAGCATGGGATCAAACTAGTCCCTCTAAATGTGGTTGACAGTTGGGGCAGACTGCGGGGCCAATGACAATGGCACTGGAATTTGTCTCTACTGCATGTACTGGCTTTTTGGGATCCTATTCTCTTCAGATGTATACCTTGCTCAACCTGGATGTGATGGGGGAGGGCCTTGGACTTTCCACAGGGCAGGGTTCCTTGCCCTCTCTTAGGACTGGAGCGGGGAGGGGGGAGGGTGTGTGGAGGGAGTGGGAGGGAAGTGGGAGGAGAGGAGGAAATGTGAATTTGGATTGGTATTTTTTTAAAGTAATAAAATAATTTTAAAAATGCAAAAAAAAAAGAAAAAGAAAAAAAGAAAGAAAAAGAATGAAGCAACTCCCAGGAAACAGTTCTTCTCAGACACACATGGGAAGAAGAATGGCTGACCTAGCACTGACCTTCAGAAAAGCAAAGGTTGAGAAAGGCCATCTGAATTAAAACCCACACCCTTCTACTCTAGCATCTTCATCACTAACTGAAAACTAAGAAAAATCCCCAAAGTGCACAGGTCACAAAATTCTCCAGTTGCTTTCCTTGATGGAGCAATAATGTGGCCAGCATCTTCCATGGCCCTTCTTAGTCACCCAGGCGAACCCAACAGCAACTGTGGCATGGAACGATGAACATGGTCCCACAGGTGTTCCCTAACCATTTTCCTACAGGTGGGCCCTCAAGAGTGCCCAGACACTGCCACTAAACGTGGAGTTTACTGATGTAAGGTTACATGTACGAAGATCCACAACACCTCCCTCAACCCTCTGTTACAATACAGAGAAGTCCCGAGTTAAGTAATCAGGTTGCAGTTTGTATGATGCCCTGCTCAAGACTTCAAGCTTCAGGCAGGCAATGCTTAGGAGAGAGGCTGCAGGACTTTGGCTCACCTTCTGGGGCTGGGCTTTCCTGCACACTCTTCTTATATTCCTGCAGGCTCTCCTGGAATGTGGGGAGCTCCAAGGCTTCGGCTATGAATTCATCAGTATTGCAGATGAGTGTGGTATCCCTGCAGAGGAAAATAACTTGGGTGACTCAAGGGGCCTGCACAGCCTCTCGGCAAATGCTGACTTGGATGTTCAGAACATGAGCTCCTGGATGATGCTGGGGGAGGTGACGGGGAATCACAGCCTTGCCGGAAGAAGTATATCACTGGAGCTGAGCTTTGGGGGTTTATAGCCTGACCCTCGTCCAGTTCACTCCTTTGCTTTGTTTGTGGCTGAGGTTATGACCCTTAAGCTCCTGCCTCCCCACCGTGATGAACCCTTGACCTTCTAGAATCACAAGTCAAAATAAACTTTTTTTCCATAAGTTATTTTGGTAATGGTGCTTTATCACAGGAATAGAAAAGTAACCAATAGAGGAACAGATCAGAACACTCCTACAGATAATGACCCAGGCAGTTGTCATTGAAACCTTCCTCAACTAAATAGGGTGAATAAGTCCTGAATGACTCTGGCTTGTTGCATCCTCTCCAGCCTCAAGCCTGACAATCAGGCCTTCCTGGAGCTTGGGCAAGATGAATTCTTCTCTACAGTGCAGCTGGCCCTGCAGCACCACACCCCCACACTTGGCTGTGAAAATCACGTCTCCACATATGAGCCAATGTCCGCTGGGAGGACCACAAGGGTCCTAGCTGAGAAGCAGGGTTCCAGCGAGCACCTCTCAAATTAAAGTGAGCATGCACACAGCTGGCAACTGAGAATCTGGGTGATCTGCAGAACCAAAACTGGTGTCAGCTCTGGGGTGCACCCAGAGAGCCTACACCCTCAGCGAGTGCCAGTGAATGCTGGTATTGATGGCCTCCTCTCCACTCAGCACCAATACTGAGGGGGCTGATGCCCTGGGTTAGCTGAGCAGGAAAGTCCCCCAAAGCTTAAAAAGCAGCTCCAAGTCAACCTCTCCAGATCAGTCCAGTGGGTCTGGAACCTCAGAATGACATCTGCACTGGCACATGGGCTGAGGAAGGCATGTAGCAATGCCCATGGCCCAAGGCATACCACCCAGAGTAATGATTATTCAACCACAACACCACGGCGACATTTTATAACATGATCTGCTCTAACAATGATGCTGGGAGTTTAGAACACATGAGGACCCCACATTCATACCCCCAAAAGAAGACAAGCCATCAGGTAGTCAGCAAAGACTTCTCACTTGCCTGGGAGTGTGTATGCAGGGGCTTTCCAGGCGGCAGTGATGGTCACTGGTGCCTAAAGAAGTCACACACTGTGACCCAATACCCCACATTTAGAAATCACCTTTAGGAAGCAGAGTTCCAATCAAAGACATATACAAGACATTTACTATTGCATTAAAACAAGGAAAAATATGTACAAGATGAGTAAAACATCAGAAATACCTTTAAAGCCCTTTTCACTAGAGCCAGGTATAGTGGCACATATTTTTTATCCCAGGACCTGGGAGGCAGAGGCCAGAACATCTCTGGATTTGAGGCCAGCCTGTTTCCATAGCAAGTTACAGGCTAGCGTGGGCTACAGAGTGAGACCTTGTCTCAATGAGCATCCCGTTACTGGTGCTGGGCTCTCCTGCTACTGCACAGGTGACTACTGCGGCAGAAGCCACGTGGCTGGAAATGCTTTCCAGAACGCCGCTACTGACCAGTTCCAGAAAACCCTCCACTCCCCCTAGATGTCCCCACAGGTCCAGAACTGCACACACCTCTGCCACTCTCTCTTGGGGCGGAGCTGATACTTGAGGAGGCATTCGCCCCGAACTGTGGGCATGCTGAGGGCAGAGCCTTCCTCCTGCAAGAGACGAGAACACACTTCCTGCTGAGAACGCAAAGGTGGGGAATCCACAGGCCAGGAAGTTGCGGGGCACTAGCTACCTTACTGCAGAAGCTGGTAAGGCGGGGGAAGATGTCAGGGTGGATGAGGTTGAGTTGGGTTTGGATCTTGTGGCTGCGAAGGTTGTGGACTGAGGAACAATTCTCATTCAGAATCAGGTGCTGGGTGTCAGGCCCGAACCTAAAAAGAGACAGCCCACTGTTAACAGTGTCTGTCAGGAATCGCCCCAGCTCAGGGAAAGCGCGGCAGACAAACAGGTAATGGACATGTCCAGAGCTATGTCATTTGCCACAAACAATGACCACACATCCAGGCATAATCCTGCTGCCCCTTATCAAAGTCCAGGCTTTTGCCCCTCCTGAGGCTCCCTTTGGAGTATGCAGGAAAGAACGGTGGTTAAACTAAGAACATGTTAGACCTTCACATAGGGATATGAAAACATCGCCAAGAACAGGGTATTAAAAAGGCCTAGGAGGAAAACAGATAATTCGTGTTCTGACTTAGACTCACAAGGAATGAAAGACAGAACTTAAGACCCACAGCTGTTCAAGGCAGAGAGGACAGGGAAATAGGTGGTGAAGCAGATGGCAGGGCAGCTAAGGAGCCACTCGAGGTCACCAAATACCCAAGTCAAACACCCTTCTGGTGCTATTCGCCAGTGTGGGATTATTAAATAATGGTGGACCTTCTCCTCACAGACCTGCTCGAGAACAAGCCAGAGCAGTTGACATCACACACATATGTGCAGTGAGATGCTGAAGGAAGCCGCTCCTTTACATTTGCCAGTCTCTCCTCTGCACTGACTGAGAAGAATGTAAAAGGAGGAGTCCTGGACAACTGGGAAGTGGGCCCACTTCGCCACCTAGTGGCGATGATTCAACACATGCCCTCCTTCAGAGGGACCTGCCTAGAATTTGTAAGACAAGAATCCCAGAGAGAATTCAGGCAGTGAACAGAGCAGTACTTAGTGGACATACATTCAAACACCACCCACAAGAGCCGCCCTGTGTCCTGGACTGGTCTCCATACCTCTCCATCCACTGCTGGTACCTGCTGTCAGTGAGTACAGATTCTGGGGCAATATGGACCACCAAGGCCACAGGGGCATCGGCCTCTCCCTGGTACCTGGACAGAAGGAAGAATGGGGTTTCCTTCAGGATATAAGCTCAGGATATACATGGAAGGGGATCAATTGTGCGGCCATGAATTGGAATACTCAGTGCTGTCATGGGTACCACCTGTTACTCAGGCATGGTCTACTAACCTGGTGACACTTTCTTTTAGTTCAGTGGCTGTTTTCACTACCACCATCACCCCTAGACAGTCAGTCAGTCAGACAGACAGATACAGACACACACACCATCTCACACAGGCACAGGGCTCTCAAGTTCCTCTGGCTCACAATAGGCTCTGCTGCTGGAAATCTTTTTTTTTTTTTTTGGTATTTCGAGACAGGGTTTCTCTGTGGCTTTGGAGCCTGTCCTGGAACTAGCTCCTGTAGACCAGGCTGGCCTCGAACTCACAAAGATCCGCCTGCCTCTGCCTCCCGAGTGCTGGGATTAAAGGCGTGCGCCACCACCGCCCGGCTGGAAATCTTATTAGGATAGCCTGTGTCCAGGGCACCGAAGCACAAAGAACAACGTGGCCAAAAGGGAGCTCCTGACACCACTGTGGGAAGGTACAGGAGCCAGGAGGATCTGTTGTACAAGTAGAATACAACAGCATGTGAAGGACAAGCAAATACAAACAAGCCACTAAGGAGGAGGTAAAGTTCAACAGACATGAGGCTTAAGGATTCTACCTAAGGTGGTAGTAGCACCATAGTCAGCACTGAGGAGGCTATGGCAGGACCGCATGACCAGGGCCAGCTGAGCCTACACAGGGATATCCTGTCTCCAAAAGACCAAGGGCTGGAAATGAAGCTCAGGGGGCAGGCAGCTGCCAAGTGTGTTCAAGGCTGAGCCCGAGTACCAGAAATACACGGGGAGGGATTTCCAGCCAGGACTGCAGACAGAAAGATGTTTCCATGCTGAGATTGCTCCTAGCACAATCTAGGTCACAGGGTCTGCGACACTGTCCTACCTCATTAGTCTCAACACAGTTGGGGAAGTAAGCTCTTATAGGAAGAAATAGGTCAGATTATTTGCCTGCACATTCATTCTGTGGTGCGGGAGAATTGTCTGTATTCTGTCAATCATGATTTAAATAAACACTGATTGGCCATTAGCCAGGATGTATAGGTGGGACAACCAGACAGGAAGTAGAGGCGGAGCAAGGAGAATAGAATTCTGGGAAGCAGGAAGCTCTCTCGGCACAACTGCCTGGACCGCCGAAGAAGCGGGACGTGACCTGCCCTGCTGAGAAAAGTACTGAGCCATGTGGCTAACATAGATAGGGATAATGGGTTAATATAACTTATAAGAGCTAATATGAAGCCTGAGCTAATGGCCCAATCAGTTTGTAACTTATGGAGACTCTGTGTGATTCTTTGGGACGAAACGGCTGGGGGACAGGGCAGGACAGAAACGCCAACAAGCAGCCTGGCCCTCATGCTACAATTCTGGAATTTGATCTAGATTTAGATATCTCTTTCTCATGTGTCTTCTCCCCTCTTTATCTCTCTCTCCTTTCTCTCTCTCACTTTCTCTAAGTTGCAGCTGATTTGTCTAGTCCTTGATGGCTTGTGGCTGTCAGTTGTTCTCAAATTTCATTCCAAAGAGCACTAACTACAAACACTGCCCAACTCTGGCCAATAGGATCAAGACACATCTTGAACTCAAAGTTCAGGCCTTCCCAGAGACACAGTGTATCTCAAGGACACGCTCTGTCTTTGGGACATGGATGGCTGTGCTGGGCAGGTGTGCTGAACAGTGATGGCTCTCATTTCTCTCACCCAAAGTCCCTCATCATTACCTTTTAAAGGTGTCATTCTCACAGATGGACTGGATGAATTCTTCATCAGGACATTCAACCACGATAAATGCAAGACCAGGATCTGGGGGTGTGCAAAGCTCTTCAGGAGCAATCTAGAAATTAGACAGGTTGCAGATTAGAGCAGAGTGCTCTTCCAGAACAGTCTTAGCTCAGTCACAATAAAATGTCCTTCAAGGCAACTGTTACCATTACACAACCCACATTTAACACACAGAGCACAACCCTGACCTGAGTGGCTGCCACCCACCTTTCCCTGCTGTTTGTTCACATTTCAGCAGATGGGCACTTGTCTATGGAGACATTTCAAACCAGAGAAGCTAGTGGGAGGGTTAGCATGTAAGATACCAAAGACACCTCCTTAGACAAAGAGCACAGCTCTGCTATGAGACTTGCCAGCAAAGACCATCCTTGAAGGCAGGCACTGCTCTGTAGGAACAAGGGGAAGCATCTGTACACACAAAAGCCCAGCAGGTGTGAGCAGACAAGACAGAAGAATGCCTGGGCAGAGCACTGCAGGGGTCCATCACTAGGTAAGGATTCCACCATCCAGCCAACTGTAGGCAATCCCAAGATGTCCCACACATCCTTCAAAGTGTCTGTAAGCTTAAGGCAAAGAGTGGTTTTGCCCAGCGTTCCAGGTCCCACCTGCAACTGCTACATCCCAAGAATCAGGAGCCTCACCTCCCTTCCTCCGAACGTAATACTCTTCCCGTCCTTGACAGCAGCAATGATGGGTGCAATGGCGGCCGTCCCACTGAGAGACAGAGACAGGCAAGCACTCTGTGAGACACCTTTTTGTAACACAGACCCCTCCCTCCCCACAGAGTTCCCAAGGGCCTGACACTCACACAGGAAGGCCCAGCTCCTTTGCTTTAAGCACCAAGAAGTTTCCTTTCCTCAAGTGGAGCTGCGACAAAGGGAAGGCACACACAATCTCAGATGCTGATGACGCAGTTTGTCTGAACTTTCTCAGGAATGGATCTACCTTTTGTTACTTGCTCACAATTATTAAAACGTGGCAGGCACAGGTATTCTAATGTTTATTTGGAAAGGCTTTAGAGTGAGAGTCAGACGAACTAAGACGCAGTGCTTCTGCACACCATCACCTTGCTGTGAACTTAATGAAGTGTCACTCTTCCGTGTTAACAGCAAGGATGTCAACACACAGCTAACAAAGAGCTCTCAGAACCAGCACACACTACCTGCTGGCCACCAGTCACAGGCCCACTCACTACCCACTTCTGCCAAGACTTACCTTGCAGATAAAAGCTACCACTAAGGAAGGGTCCCTGCCGCCTGCTTTCCCGCTGACACCTGAGAAAAAACACATTTAACAAGGTGAACGTGAAGGCTGTATATGCTTCTGAAATTACTATTCCTTAATTCTCCTTCAGTCCATTAAAGGGACACCGCTGACCCCATCCTGAAGTAGAAGGATGACCCTGACATTACTACACACCCCTTTATCTTTCTTACACCAACAATAAGTGAACGGAAAATGTGAAACTCCAGCCAGGCCCGGCGGTGCATGGCTGTAATCACAGCTACTTGGGAGGCTGAGGCAGGGGGATCAAAAAAAACCCTCAAAGGCAGCTCAAACAACTGTCTTAAAATAAGGAAATAAAAACTAGTCCAGGGAGAGAATGCTTGCCTAACAGGCCCAAGGCCCTGGGCTCTTCTCCAGTACAGTAGAGGAAAGGGAAGAGAAGGCGAGGAAGGAAACTCCAGCCAGAAAACTTAGAATGGCAAGTAAAACTTTTTACATGTGCCATTTAGCTTAATATTGGGGGGAAGGATAAAATAAGTTGTAATGTTTGTTTATTTATTTATTTACATTTATTTAAGGGGGGTGATGTAGGTGGGGGGGGACTGACACTGTGCTTATGTGAAGGTCAGAGGACAACCTGCCAAAGTTAGTTCTCTCCTTCGACCATGTGGACTGTGGGAATCAAACACAGGTCTTCAGGCTTGGCAGCGAGGGTCTACCCACTGAGACATCCTGCCAGCTCTCACTGTAATGTTTTATAAACGAGCATATAAAAGAAAAATGAGACAACAGCTAAAGGCCTGAAGGAAATATGTGAGTTTTTGTTGGTGGAGGCTGCTCGTTCGTTCCTGGCTGCCCAGAACTGAAATAATCACTCAGAAACTATATTATTTGCAATACTGTTTGGCCAATAGGTTAAGCATATTTTTAGCTAGCTCTTATATCTTAAATTAACCCATTTCTATTATTTTGTATTTTACCACGAGTCTCGTGGCCTACCAGCCAAGGTTCCAGCTGGAACCTTTAGCCTGGCTATATTCTGTTAAGCCACTGGCCGAAAGCAGCTTCTTTATTCATTAACCAATAAAAGCAACACATATTCAGAAGGACTTCACTCACCAGGTTTTGGTCCTCTCTGCTTGCCATATAAAATAAGCTGTCAAGGTCTGCCTTCTTAGTCACCTGCCCTGAGACCAGCAGGAGCTGAGACTGCTGCGTCCAACACTGAAGAGCCACGTCTGAGAGCTCAGCTCCTCAGACAGAGCAAGTCTCAGCTGCCTTCTAAGAGAGGCTGACGCTCTCATTGACTTGTCTGTTGTATGAGTACAGCAACCGGTCTGAGTTATTGTTTCGTTAATGAAGACACAAAAGCCTTCTACACCTAGGAGAGTGCCAGGTACTGCTCCTCTATGAACACACATCCTGGGGCTATCCAAAGCTACAAACTGGCCTGACACTCAGGACTGTCAATCTCCTTACAACCTTTCATGATCTCTCTCTTCCTAGACAGGGCTTTACATGACAAAGAAAAGCATCTACTTGTGCAAACAGCGTTTTTACAGTGAGGACCCTAACTTAGAGCAATAAGAGGCAAAGATCTGTCCTCTGCAACACTGGACAGAGGTACAGAAAGATGTGCACCACATGACCTCACCCACATGTGGAATCTTAAAAAAAAATCTATCTCACAGAAAAATAAGAGAAAGAAGGTTACCAAAGGTCAGAGGATAGGGTGGGGGACAGAGGGGAAGCTGATGAAGGAATGCAAAGTTTCATGCCACGCTATATTGTGACCACAGAAAACAGTGTGTTGCTCATTACAAAACTGCTCACATAGGTTTGGAGAGGTGGCATGGTGGGCAAAGCTTGCCCAGCATGCATGAAGTACTGGGTGAGGCACTGTGGGAGGGACGGTCACTTAAATAATGTATTTCTAATATGCTTAGCACAACACACAGCTTGCTGAGATGACAGATATGTTAACTAATTTGATTCTTTGTACCCCTAAATGTACACAATTACTGTTGGTCAATTAGAGACAATCTTTTTGAAAGGACAAGGAGTAAGAACTACAAAGTGCGCCCCCACAGTTTACCTGTACTGCTGCCATCTGGAAGGTGCTGTCCGTTTTCAGCTGGTGTAGAGTCCGATGATGACGGTGGTGGACTGAGCCTGTTGGGAGACCTTCTTGGGCTCTGCAGTGGCTGTTGTGTGCAATACCTCCGTTCACCTGGGCAGCAGAGGAAGCCATCACATTACACACCTCCCACAGCTGCAGCCCCAGGTGTTAACATGCAAGAATTCCCTAATGTCAATCAGACCAGCACTCCTTTCTCTGTGGTAGGAAATAACCAGCTACTGGCCTGCTGGCCTGACTCAGGGCCTTGCCCACAGAAGGGAATCAACAGTATGTGACTGAAAGCATCCAGGCTATAAACTAGTTCAGCTACCACTGTTCAGTTATCCCTGCAGAGGCCCCCAGGATACCCATCACTAAAAGGAGCAGAATTCTGCAGCTATTTAGGTATCAAAATCAAGGGGCCGGGAATGGGAGTGGGGGCGGCTGCTGATCAAAAAGCTGAAGCACAGCTGCTGGCGTTAACAGAAGTTGCCTTCACTCCTCCAGGCAAGTCACTCAATCAGGACCGGCTGGGCTCCAAGGAAACACTGGCCTGAAGTGCACAGGTGTCAATCATTGGAAAACACATGACAGTAAACTATCGTGTGCTCTGGAGGGAAGAAAAGGGTGCTGGAAAGAAACAAGAAAGGGAGACACTTCCAGTTGGAGTTGGGACGGGTGGCAGTGCCTGGAGTGAGTGAAGTGAAGAGAGACCGTAGGCCAATCCCCTTGCTGGCCTTAAAAAGCACTGGCGCCATTGCTCAAGAAACATACCCTTTACCCATGGCCAACATAAACTTCAGCTCCTCCCCCAGTTCTGCCTTTGTTGGCACTCTCATCTGCTCTATAGCTCCTCAGGAACTAGCGAGATCAATGTCAAGGGCATCTCCCTACCACCAGGTCCTCTCTTCAAAGGTAGGTAATACCTGGCACGAACTGTTCAGCCAGAGTGATGTGCAGAGCATCTCTGCTCCCAACTCAAAGCCACATTCTTTGGCCTGGATACCTCACAAACATGGCTGGAGCACCGCAGCCCTCAATGCCCCTCTTTTAGGTTGCGGTTATTAAAAAGTCTCTAAAAAGGCACTTAATTGCAACAAACTAATGAATGAGCAAGCCAGCCCTAGTGGAGTATTGTTATGTTTGTTCACAAGAGGCTAAGGTCTGACAAGCAGTATCCAACCTCAAATTTCTAATCCTCAGAACACAAACAACAGCCACTCAAACCAAGTCCTCACAGTCTCTCCTCACCCACATGTCCCTTGGGTGGGACCAACAGCCACCTCCTCCGGGGAAATCTGGCTCCCAGACTCACTGTGGATAGGGACCTGGTAAACAGTCATGGTCTCGTCCTTGTACTCTGGTGCAGAGTGTGGCCGCACAGCTGCAGGACAAACAGGTCAAGAAATCAAATGCCTTAGTACCAGCGGGAAAATGAACCTGCAGGATCCCCAGCCACTGACTTGCCTTAGAATGTTACTGGGAATATGCCAATAAAACCAGGTTTTAACAAAAGAAAAAAAAAAAGCAGCTGTACTCAAATCAGCCATTTTTATAGAGCAGAGTCAAGGCAAGTCATGCTATGAGCACTGGGCAGGACTGAGTAAGAAAAATGTAAACCAATAAACCAATATTGTGCTGAAATGCAAGAGCCCTAAGTTAATAAGATTACCAGCCAGGAACTCTCTCATCTCAACCACGAGTACTGATATAAATTCTGATATAAAACTGTCAGTGTTTTACAAAAGTGGGGCATTGACAGGCCAGAGAGGCTCGCTGGCTCCAGGATCCTGCTGTATCTGCATCCTGACATCTTCCCATCAAGGGGTTATGGACCTCATTATACAGTTGGAGTAGAAGTTCAGCTATAAAGATGGTCACAGACCCTCCATACCACTTCCTCCTGCAAGGAATTAAAGGTCCCAAGAAGGAAAGGAGCCTGTAGCCCAAGTGAAGGTTGTGAGAGAAAGAAATGAATATAGGCATGTACCAGGCTAAAGCACTTCTGCCTGCTAAGCCAGTATTCTTGAGGCATGAAAAGGAGCAAGAGGTAGCTGGGTGGTGGTGGCACACGCCTTTAATCCCAGCACTTGAGAGATGGAGACAGAGACAGGGGGATCTCTGTGAGTCCGAGGCCAGCCTGTCTACAGATTTCAAAGCTACACAGAGCTACATAGAGAAACGTCTCAAAAACAGAATAAAAGGGAAAAAAAGGACCGAGATGGGCTGGAGAGATGACTCAGCAGTTAAGAGCACTGACTGCCTTTCCTGAAGACCTGGGTTCACTTGTCAATACCCGCAAGGCAGCTCACAGCTGTCTGTAAATCCAATTCCGGGGAATCTGACACCCTCATACAGAAATACAGGTAGGCACAACACCAATGCACATGAAATAAAAACACATAAATCATTTTTAAAAAATCAGAGAAGGAACAAGAGAAAGAAGAAACCACAGCATGCTGAATGGAGCATGTGATTTTAAGGTTTGCTTTAAACCAGTTCTTGGTGAATTCTGATTTAAAAAGCAGGGCTCATACAGGAAGAAATATGAGATAACGAGACACAATCAACAACATACCCAGGTCTATTCCTTTCAGTGGACCAGAAAAAATTTTGATTGCTTCTAGATATTTTTCCTAGAAAATAAGCAAGCAGAAGTTATATTTTAATATAGCACTCAAATAAAGATAGTATGGACTTACTTTATGTCAACACAAAACTTAGCAAGTGCTTTTTAAATTTTATCTATAGAGATATTTATTGTGTCCAGTATCATTAGATGCCACCGTATTAGCAACGTTAAAAGACATGAAGTTCTTGCTCTCTCATCAGAGATGGATGAAACAAATGCTCACACAAACAACTCAGCAGCAATTAGGAGTCCTGAAAGAGCACTGAAGAAGACACAGGAGCTGACACCAGTTTGTCTGGAGGGACAGGCACAGCTCCGAGGAAATGATCTTAGAAAAGCAAGACCCTCGTGGCTCCAGCTTTACAACACAGGGAGAGATGTGAACAGAGGCCTGGGCCTATGGGACTTGGAGGCCATACTGTGGATCATAATGCACAAGAGAGCCTAGGATGGGTAGTGGCATGCTGCATGGACATCTTGCTCCGGCTGCTCTGCAGAGCACAGATTACAGGGAAGTGGGAACTGACATGCAAGGCTACTTTGGTAGGCAGTGAAAGCGACAGGAGATGGAGGGAAACATATTCTGATGGAGACAGAACTAGATATGTGAAGTTTAATACATACATAAGAGTGAAAGCTTTAACCAAGCACTTCCTTGGCACCAAATGTCTATGATGTGGTACCTCCTGTGCACCACTTCCTTCACTCTTGACAACCTTATGGGACATTCTGGCCACTTCATCAATTAAGAAGCTGGCGCTGAGTCCTTGGCAGCTCACCAAGGACTACACAGGCAGTTCTGCACTATGAAAAGAGATGTGTTTACTTCCACTACCTGCTATATCCTGAGGACAGAGGGTTAGGATACAAAAATGAAGATTCTATTATTAACCCCTTTTAAAAGGAGGTGTTATCGACATGTGACTCGGGAGACACTCACCAGTTGTGGAGGTCCAGAAAGAACGCATTTGGGAAGCCCAGTTTCCTTTAATGTTAGAATCATTCCTAAAAAAAGGAATGTCAAAAAATAAATAAATAAAAAAATCAGCTCTCTCAACATATAGGCATTGCCTGTGTGTGTGTGTGTGTGGAGGGGGGCAGTGTTTGCCTCTCCTTGAACCAGTTATTTGCCCACATGTCCCTATTCTGGCTTATAAGCAACTACGCAATACATAAGGAGAAAATAATATTGTACATAAGCAGAAGTACAAGAGACAAGGGATCTTCCCCATGTGCCTCTAGCATGGGCACGGGTGACTGGAGGGAGGTAGGGAGGCAGCTAGCATGAACCAGGATGGCCACTGTCCGAACTGTACAAGTGAAGGGATGCCATGTACATCATACCAGTAGCAGCTGTGAAAATGGGGCGGGGTGGGGGGGTACACACTCTACCACCTCACTCCTTCCTGTAGCCATACCACTAAGCTTTCAAAATCTGGCTTCAACACAGTCTTGATGTTCCCAGTTGAGGGCCCGAATAAAGAGGCAATCTTGACAGTAGGTGCCTGCATGGCTGCTGGTGGTTTTCATGATAAATACTTTGACTCTGACTCTGATCACCGCTACTACTCTCTAGTTAAGTGTATAGTCCAGCCCTGGAGGCCATCACCAATGTCAAGCCCTGCTTTTCTGAGTCTGGCTTTTCCCTCTCAAGCTGATTAGGCTAGCACACAAGGAATTCTAGCTCCCCTGGGCTGAGAAGTGGAGTAAAGGAGCTGAAAGCTATGTTAAATTCCCAGAAACTTCCCACCAGTCTCTGACCTCCAAAACAGACTCACCACACAAACCCCCAACATTTGACCAATGCATTCGAGTCAGAAATATGTTGTCCAGGCGAGCGACTTTCAGTCTAAGAAAAAACATACATTTCAGCAAGATGAAACCCGGCTGACCGAAGATCACTTCTGCTGAGAAGTCTCACCAGCCTCTCACCTCCGCTTCCAAGCCCATAATCATCTCCACCCCAGATGCCAGGGGTTGACTCACTTGTGTTCCTGCATAAGTCGCTGGACGCCTTCTCCGCAGTTAAAGAGGTACCTGTGGGAGGAGTATTACCCTACTCAGAAAAGCCTATTCTGCAAAATGCTTTATTGTAGATACAACGCTCTAACTACCACCAGACGACCGTGTTCTGTCGCTGGCAGGTAGGTTTTGAACTCTCTTTGGTTAGGAACGGAGGAGTGGAGCTCAACACAGGCCGGTGGGAAGAAGCCCCTTTCCCCATCAACTCACCAGCCCGATCTAGCCTACACACTCACATTGTGAGGTCCCTGCTTTGGGATGCTGACACGACACGGGGCATGCCAAAAGCCACACCCGGCCGAGGTAACGTGGAAGTATTGCACGGATGCTTGCAAACCATGCAGACCAAGGGAGGTAAGGGACCTACAAGGCTGGACAAGAGCGAGGCTCCGAGCACGTGGCGGTGCGACCACAAGGCCGGGGATGTTGGTCCGCACTGACCTGTTGTACTCAGAGAACACGTAGAGAGCGGCGCCCGCGTCCCGGCCGCCCGCCGCCACCACCTGCAGGTACACAGTGTTCGGGCCCCCGGGCCCCCAGGACGGGCCGCGCTTCTCCCGCGTGCGCAGATGTCGCAGCGGGTCTTTGGGCGGCCGTGGTCGACGAGCCGAACCCTGCGACATGGTACGCAGGCCGATGGGACGCAGTAGCGAGCGCAGCGCCCACATGCACCAGTCCACACCTGGCTGACAAGGCAGCCAGACCCCGCGTGCCGCCACAAGCACCGCCCCTGAGCCCCGCATGGCAGGACCGGCCAATCAGCGCGCGGCGACACGGGCGGCCCGCCCATACAAGGTGCTTCATCCAATTGCAAGGAGTCTTGGAACTCGGAGCCTGTCAATCGAGGCGGACATAGAGTAAGCGAAAGCTAGAGAGTCGCCGGAGGCTCCGCCCCCTGACCGCTTCCTGCTGTTTAGTTTCCGGATACTGTCATTTTTCTGGAGGCGGGACTTCTGGTTTTGTAAGTACCCGAAAAGCAGTACTGGGAAATGAGTGAGCCCTTTCTGTTCATCTTCTGATTTTAGGAGCTGTGTTCTCCGAGGACTTATACATTGGAAAGATTATGCCATCCTATTACCTAGCTAGAACAAGGAGAATGACATTTGCTTGGGGCTGATTAGGAATGATGTCAGGGAAATCACATTCTTGAAATCTTGAATATGTGATCCTGGGTTTTATAAGCTAGTGGCTGCATTTATAGTTTGAACCTCAGGAGGGTGTGGATTACCCAGGAATTGTGATTGATGCTGGAATAGTTAAGCTGTAAATAAGAGGGGACTGGTTGCTTTCATGGTCTCTTGAGGATTTGGGGCAAAAGGGTCTGTTGTAGGGGTTAGCAGTGGTCAACAATCTTTGAAAGGTCAACTGGATCTAAGGGATAGCTAATCCTCAGCCCACTTCAGAATTGCAGCTCTGGCCTGTCTAAGATCATTTGACTCCATTTTAAAGTCCCCAAGCCAATGCTGCTCCATCTTAATTTTTCTTAACACCAACACTTCCACAAATACTAGAAATAAACAATCTCAAATTCTTTTTTGGTTTTTAAGACAGGGTCTCTCTATGTGGCCCTGGCTGTCTTGGACCTCTCTATTAAATAGACTTTTTATTTAATAGAGAGTCTCTATTAAATAGATCAGACTAGCCCTGAACTTTCAGAGATCCACTAACCTTCTGAGTGCTGGGATTAAAGGTGTATACCACCACATCTGCACAATCTTTTTTTTTTAATGTGTTAGGAAGTACAATAAAATCCATGTAAGGGAATCTTTTCATACTAAATATCTTAGACAAAAAGAAAAGTAGAGTGCTCTGTTATTGGTGTTCTAGGCACTTATCTGTCAGAAATTCCAAACTGAACATACTTAAAAATATAGAAAAGATTGTCACCAGTAGCAAGAGCTGATACTCACAGCTGCAATCTGTTGTAGTCCTGCATTCAGAGACCTCTGGGTAAAGCTGGGACCCTGACCACTTGATTGAATACTCTAGCTGACTGCTTCGAGGGGGGCTTCTCCAGCTGATTTCTGCTGAATCTTATGAGTACCCAATTTGTATTTTTGTTCTCTCTCTCTCTCTCATTTGTTATTTATTCTTTTACTTCAGCTAGTTGTACTTAATAAAGACACTCCTTCAAACTAAATAAATGGCTACCATAGATCTTTCTTCCTACCATACATACCATACCTGCTGCTGTATCTGGCTTCTAGGGATTCAGACTCGGGTCCCCATAGTTAAGTGTTGAGTGCTTTACTCTCTGCGCTGTTTCTCTAGCCAGAGACACAGGTTTTGACTGTAAACATGGCTCATCATGGCCAATCTTGTCAATTTGTTGGGATGAAGAATCACTCAGTCAAACTGGCATCTATGAAAGGATACATAATGGGGTCAGAGGTACAAGCTTGTCTCCTGACTTGCTGAAGTGCAGAACATGGCTGTCAGAGCCACTGGGAAGTGGAAACTGAGGAGGTGGAATCTGGCTGTCAGGGCTGCTGGGAAGTGGAAACTGAGGCCGTGGGCTTTCAGAACCCAATGACACTCTGAATTAATATAATCTAATCACTTCCCTCTACTTTGAGACTCTTAGTTGTTCACTGTTCTATATAGAAACTACCTAAAACCCCGTGGCTTGGGATCGCTTCCAACCCCTTTATAGCTCATGTAGGGGTGTACTCAGAAGGATGGCTTGTCTCTACAACTTGAGATTTCTTTTAAAGTGTTCAGTGGGGAGTGCCATGTCCAATGTGGCCTTACAGGCTGGATGCTTCGGTATTGACTGTGGGCTGTGGTGCCATTAGATTCTAAGTGGCTTCTCCATTCATGCAGACTATCCTTATTCAGTAGGCAGGCTGATCTCATGGTAGCCAATCTCCATGAAGCTGGAGTGAAACCACAGTTATTCTGGAGGATTGAACCCAGAACTCAAAGCAAGTCTTGAATAGCATTCACCTTGGATAGAATCAAAGAAGAGTTAAATTAACTCCACCTTGTCATGAAACAAGTTAGTATTCAGGTTAAACAGTGATGTGGCCTTTGAAGTAGAAGAGCCAGGCTTTCTTGGTGTCTTCTGATTATTCTATGAGCACCAACAAATCTAAAAGAACTGCTGTCTGGCCAATTTACTCAGGTATGGGAGTAATTTCACTTATACAAATTACAAATGCATACTTTATAACCTAGTTTTACACACACACACACACACACACACACACACACACACAAGTTCTGTGTCAGTGGTAGGAGTTGGAACAGGAGCAGTAGCCTGGAGAGAGGTAAGTGGCTTTAGGTATACTAGGGTCTCACCTTATCTCAACTCGTTGGGCCAGAACCCCTCTTGAATACCACACCTATTTCTACCCCACTCCTAACTTGACTGTCTGAACCTATCCCTGACTGACAATCTACTTGGTGGCTACCCAACCCCTGTTCTAAGGTCTCACATCACCTCTGGCCTTGCCTTTCTACTCTATACCCTAACCAACTCTGTTGTCTGAGGTTTCTGTGCTGCTGGTTCCCACAGTCATTAAGTCACAAAGAAATCACACAGAGGTCTACATTAATCATAAACTGATTGGCCCATTAGCTCAGGCTTCTTATTAACTCTTATAATTTACATGAGCCCATCATTCTTATCTGCGTTAGCCACATGGCTCAGTACCTTTTTCAGTGGCGTAGTCACATCTTGCTTCTTCTGTGTCTGGACAGGACTGCAGAGGAATGGGCTTCCTCCTTCCCAGAATTCTCCTGTTCTCATTGACCCGCCTCTACTTCCTGTCTGGTTGTGCTGCCTATAGTTCCTGCCTGGCTATGGGCCAATCAGCCTTTATTTAAAATATAATTGACAGAATACAGCCCATGGTCCCACACCATAAGTCTCCCTGCTCTAGACAAGCCAGTTATTGTAAGAATCCTCCAGATACCCACCTCAACCTTTCCCATTTGGTTACCTGCTTCCTGCATGAGATGCACAACCTACAAGTGAGAGTCTCCCAGCTCACTGTTTTTAGGGGTGCTCAGGACACCCATCACTCATACCCACCAAGGTAGTTTTTTGCACAGGCTCCAGTGTCTACAGAGTGGCAAGACAGAAATATATGATTGCCCTAACTGGAACTAAGGTTCAGTACAGGTGAGCAAGTGTCACCTGCCCAGTTTTCTCTGGCAGAGCACAGAGGACACTTATCTAATTTTCTTCCATCGTAGGCATAGTTTAAAAGGCTGGCAAATGTGAACCATACCATTTCCTCTCAACTAAAGCATAATGAGAACCTTCAACTGCTCAGTAAATACCCAGCCAAGTGCTTAGTCCCCGCACCACTAGCATGTGCTACACACACACCCCACCCCTATTTTCCATCCATCTCTCTCTCCACCCAACAGCCTACTTTAATGAATCTCCCAGAACATGAGGTGTGCAGTTTGAACATAAATTTCATCATCTGTGGTGATTTGAATGCGATGCTCCCCATAGTCTTGGGCATTTGAATAATTTGGTCCCAAGTTGGTGGCTGTTGGGGCAGTTTAGGAGGTACGACCTTCTGGAAGAAATGTGTTACCAGGGGTAGGCTTAGAGGTTTCAAAACTATGTATTGTATGCAGTTATCTGTCTTGATTTCCTGCTTCCTGCCTGAGATGTACTCTCTCTGCTCTTCCTGCTGCCAGTTGTCCTAAGCCCCTACTATGATGGATTCTTATCCCCTGGAACCATGAGCCCAAATGAACCTTTCCTTCTGTAAGTTGCTTCCATCATGGTATTTTATCACAGAAATAGAAGAGTAAGTGAGACATCTTCTTTGGGTTCCTTGCTTCACTCCAAGCAGCAAGCCAGGGCTACTTGGATGTCTTGGGGGAGAGGGGAAGTGAAGCTGAAGGCAAGCAAAGCCCCAGACTCTTCTTTGCTTCTGCTCCAAAAGCCTCAGCTTGGAGGAAGAAAGGATTTGTCAGACAGACAAAACATGTCTTGTGGAAAGACAGGGAAGAACAGAGTTCCTTTAAGATGTGGGACAGATGGAGCTGATGTACAAGCAGACAGTAGGCAAAACTGGGGGACCTATGCCCTGTACTTGAGCCGAACTCCCAGAAAGGGATGGAATCCCAGAGTAAAGTGGCTACCCCAAGCACTGTGCAGAAGTGGGGTATAAGGTATTCAGACCAAGATGATGGGTCCCAATAACCCTCATTTTCCATGCTAATGTGTTCACATCCTCTGTATCCCCACATACAGAATGAATGTACCCCTTTCAAATCCGTATACCAAAGCTTCATACAGATTCTGTTTCTGTGGAGTTGCCATGTTATCAGGCAGGTCTCTCTGGAGAAAAATAACTCATAGATAAGAAGATAAAAGTAACTGGCTCCCTTTAACACAGAATTGGAAAGTTCACAAGCTGAAGGGTAGGCTGGCAAACTCAAAACCTGCAGGGTAGGCTGGTAGGTTGGCAGGCTGGACGCTCAGGCCTAAACCTATGTGTGGCAGAAGTCTGTCTTTCTCTGTGGGAAGGGAATCTTTTTTCTTCTTAGTAATTCCTTACCAGGTGGGAAGAACCTAATCCACACAACAGAAGGCCATGTTACCTAACACACACTCACAGAGACAGCTGAAATCAGTGCAGAAGAAACTGTCTGGTGCTATAACCCAGCCAAGTTAACAGTTTACTGTCACTGTTCTTGGCATTGTGACACCATGCTCGGCACGAGAGAGGGAGCAGGACCTGTGCTGGCTGCCATTTGCTGGACATTTTCACATCAGAGGGAACTGGCCTTGTCAAAGCTCCTAACACTTCAGCCATCTGGTAGAGCAGAAAGAACTGCTGGTTTTAAGGCAGTTTTTGTACCCGTTTTGCTAAGTACTTCCCAGGGCTTATCGCCTAAGGAATCACTGGGTTCCACCAGGCCAGACCCAGCAGCAGCCTTGCCTGGCCCAGGTATGTTCCCTTGCCAGGAAATGATTTATTTTCTTTTTCAAGCCTTTGTTTAATTTTTGTGAGTATGAATGTGTGTGTCCGTCCATGTGTGTCTGTGTGCTGGTTAGTTTCTGTGTATGTCAACTTGACACTAGCTAGCTTTTTCTAGGAAAAGGGAAACTTAACTGAGGAATTGCCTCCATCAGATTGGCCTTTAGGCAACTCTGTGGGGGCATTTGATTGATTAATGATTGACATAGGAAGGTCTAATCTACTGTGACTGGTGCCTCCCTCCCCTGGGCAATTTGTTTCAAATGGTATACGAAAGCAGGCTGAGCAAGCAAAGGGAGCAAGCCATTAAGCAGCACTCTTCCATGGTCTCTGTTTTAGTTCCTGCCCTGACTTCCTTTCATGATAGGCCGTAAACTATAAGTTGAAACAAACCCTTTTGCTAACACCTCCAAGCTGCTTTTTGTGATGACATTTATAACAGCCATAGAAACCTACCTGTTGGCAGAGGCTGCTTGTTCGTTTCCTGGCTGCCCAGACCTGAAATAACTACACAGAAACTGTATTAATTAAAACACTGCTTGGCCAATCACTTAAGCGTATTGCTAGCTAGCTCTTACGTTTTAAATTAACCCATTTCTATTATTTTATATTGTGGTTTACCGGTAAAGTTCCCAGATGCATCTGTCTCCTTCTGTGGCTACATGGCTTCTCTCTGACTCCTCCTTCTTTCTTCCTCTATCTGCTTGGAATTTCTGCCTTGCCCTATTGTGCACTGCAATAGGCCCAATGGTATTCACAGTATACAGAGGGGAATCCCACATCAACTACTTAAGGACAATGTGTGTATGCCTGAGGGTATGTGTATGCCACCACGTTAGTTTGGTGCCTATAGTAAGAGGGGAATGGACGGGCCATGTTCCTGGCACCCGGCTCCCAGCCGCCCAGCATAGGGCTCCTTGTTCTGTCCCGCCTGGCTAGCTTAACTCCTGAAATAATTACACAGAAACTGTATTCATTTAATTACTGCCTGGCCCATTAGTTCTAGCCTCTTATTGGGTAACTCTCACATCTTGATTAACCCATTTCCATTAATGTGTTTCGCCACTTGACTGTGGCTTACCAGCACAAGTCTAAGCAGTGTCCGTCTTGGCCAGGAGAATCATGGCATCTGCCTGTCTGTCCTTCTTCCCAGAATTCTGTTCTGTCTACTAAGCCCACCTAAGGGCTGCCCTATCAAAAGGCCAAGGCAGTCTCTTTATTCAACCACTGAAAGCAACAGAAATACAGAAGGACCTCCTACACCAGGTGCCTGCAGCACCTAGAAGAGGACATTGACTCCTCTGACATTGGAGTTCTAGGCAACTGTAAGCTGCCTACTGTGATGGCAATGAACTGAACTCTGGCACTCTACAGGAGCAGTAAGTGTTGTGAGCTGCTGAGCCGTCTCTCCAGATGCCCCTCCATCCCCCGGATTCCAAGCATGGGACCCAACCAATTTCTGTTCCTCGCTCTATAGATTGGCGTGTGTTTTCTAGAGGGAGGGCAGAAATACCTTTGGTCCTTCATGAATTTTCACCTATATGTCTTGTCATCCTCTTTCCCCTGACAGCTTGGGTTTCAGAAAGCAAAATCCAGAAGACTTTTTTTCTCTCAACTCTGTTATCTTTCTCACTCCCAGAGAGGGTGGGCTTCAGTGCTCAGATGAGACAGAGGGAATGACAGTGTGTACATTTGTTTGTTTTGCTTGTTTGTTTGAGACAAGTCTCACTTTGTCTCACATGCTAGATTTACACTTACTATGTAGCCCAGGCTGGCCTCTGTCTCAGAGTGACCCTCCTGTCTCAGCATCCAATGTGCTAGGGCTTACAGGTGTGATCATGCCTGGATCAAGTCAGTATCTATGCGTGTTTGTGTGTGTTTGTGTGCATATGTGCAAGGTTGATGTTGAAATGTTTTCCTTAATCAAACACGCTTTCTACTTTAATATTTTTGCCACAAGATCTGCCACTGAACCTAGACCTTGCTATTTTGGCTAGACTAGCTGGTTGGGGAGGCCCTGGGACCTGCCTGCCTTTGTTCTCCCTTTCCCTGACTCCTAGTGCTGAGTTACAGAAATGTATGTTGTCGTGGCCAGCTTTTCATGGCTGCTGAAGATCTGAATGTGGGTCTTCAGGTGACATCCCATCACATGGTTGCACTTTGGCCACAGAGCCTTTCTTCAGTCTCTAACTCAGCACCTTTAAGGCATGAACTCACCTCATCTGCTACTCAACCACTCTGTCAGTTCAGTGTCTTCTCTTGGTTGTATATTTTAGTGTCTTCCCCATCATAACTTCCCTCTCCTTCATAAAATTATGAACAGAGGAGGGCACATCCAAAAACATCGAAAATCCCGATTATTACTGACTTAAAAGAGCACAAGGTTACCACTTTATAAGGAAGCCTTGCCCAGATTTCCTTGTATGCAGCCATATACTGGTCTTCTGCCCTCTCTCTCCCCTCCTCCCTCCATAACTGAAGAGAGTGGGTAGCAGCCACTCTGCTTTGCAGCTTAGCTGGCAGAGTGCCTGAAGAGCAGCCAGTGGTCTGCATTCAATCTCCTGATAAGTCATCAATTTCTTTCTCACCCAAAACATCTGATTTAGGCTCCTGAGTTATGAGCTAACATTAAATGTAAAAGCTTACAGCGTCACATATATAACGCTGTTGATTAGAAACATCAAGAAAAGTAATTGACTGGAGGGGACTTCTGTGACCAGCTGGTCAAACATCTGGATAGGATCCCAGGGGTTTGAGCTGAATTCCTAAGCTGGCCATTCTTGGCCAGTAGTACATGGTAGCATCTTTAAAGGTTTTGAGTCTTCTCTTTCTGCAATGAGTTTCCCACAGTACTTTATACACAATAATATAAATGTGTGTTTTGGTTAGCTGACAAAAAGCTAAATAAAATAATTCCAGTCGTTATCTTCCCACGCATCCAATTCCCTGGACATTGTGGTTGTCAGCATTTCTTTAGCCTTGGCCTGTTACCAACCTTGACCACTGGGTGGCAATGTGCACCCGTGTTTGCCAAAGGCTATAGTTATTGAGGGAGGTGACCACTGGCTAAGTCCAGCTGGTTTGCAGCTAAGCAGCCCTGGGAAGAGTTCCTGCCAGCCTGGGCTTTGTTTTCAGGAGCTGCCCTGTTGACAGCTCCACAAATCTAAGTCAACTTCTTGCCTGTGACCCCAGCCAGTAACCTGTGACCAGTACCGCGGGGCAAGACCTTGTATTCTGTGGGTCAACAATAGCCACTCTCTTATTCTTTTCTGCCAGGGTTGACTCCTGCCAGAAAACCAAGGACTTCTCCATCTTTCCTGGACCATAAGGAAGATTGATGTAGGAGAGTTGTTTGCAGTATTGAATTGAGAGGGACTTGGAGGCTTCATGGTCCAAGATCAGAGAGCAAGGATACTGTCTTCTATTAGTCATCTGCCTTCCTCCCTGCCTGCCTCTCTTCCTTATGTTTATTGGCTTCTCATGTAGAACCAGGTACTCAGCTAACAATATCAATATTAAGATCACATTGGTCTCTGTTCTCAGAATTTACAAACTAAATGGAGAGAGAGATGGATCCTGGAACAGGGTCACCCTAGTGTTGAGTGCACACAGTCTTGGGTGTGAATAATAGAACCAAGATGTAGAAGGAAAACATTAGAACCCAGCATGCATACAGACTGTTCTCATATTTCCTTTTGCTGTGGTGAGGTAACAATTGTCAAAATGCTGCCTTGTCTCAAGCCAAGCATGATGGTGTACCCTTTTAGTCTGAGCACTTGGGAATGGGGAGTGAGAAGAAGAGAAATTCAAGGTCAACCTTGGTTGGCTAGTTCAAGGCCAACCTGAGCCACACAAGACCCTCCCTGATTCTAAAAACAAAATAAATAAGCAAGCTTCCTTTCAGCTGCCCTTGCAGATGGTTGCTGGCTTCCAGAATGGCGTAAAGAGACAAGGGAGGTGCCTTGGGTGAGAAAGACCCTTGTTTCGTTGTAACAAGAAATTACCAGCCCTGATGATTCTCTTCCTGTGAGATTTAGTCTCAGGGAGTTCTCAGTCATGAGATCACTTGTAGAAGAGGCTGAGAGTCTAATTTTTAAGTGAAATTTCCCCCAAAAAGTTATGATATTGTGGACCAAAAAGAAAGTGATATTTGTGAAGCCAACTTTGGGCCCTCCAGGATCTCCGGCCCCTGGGGCAATGGGGCTTGTTGACCTCTGCTGGGGAACTCAGCTTTCTGCGCTCTCTGCTTTTCCAGCTTCCTTCCTCTCTGTCCTCAATTTGGCTTTTCATTGTGAACATAGATGCTCTGCAGTTCAGTGCCACCTTGATGGGGTCTCCTCCTCTTTCCTTCACCCAGATGCTGATCCAGTGGGCTTGGAGTGGGGCTCAAGAAGTTTCCTCTCTAGCAGATTCCTGAGTGATGCTAAAAAAAGGTGGGACCAGATGGTGGATGAGGACACCTGATACAAAGTGTAGACCTTTAGCTTGTGCCATGGACTTGGAGATGGCTGCCTTGTTTTCAAGTATAAGTAAAAGGAGAGGCCAATCCTGTCCTTTGCCTTGTCAGTAATAGCTTCAAGATTCGGATGACAGCTCTTTGTTTTGGATGCTGAACAATGATTTGCCGTTTTGAAGCCAAAACAAAACAAAAGCAAACTGGCCTGTGGAGGATGATACAGTCACAGGGAGCAGAGTGCAGTGTTCTCCCTCCTTCTCCCTCCCATCCCTGTGACCACACTAGACTCTCGGTACTCAGTGGTGAGTGATGCTAAGATGCGCAATCTCTGCCCCTGCTTGTGCCTTTTGTGATGGCACTGAAGTTTGGCTACAAAGTGTCTGAAATCTGACAAGGATGCACTGGGATCTTTGAAGGTGACATCAGGGTGGTCTTTGCCACCTGCTGTTCTAGTCTCCAAGAGTGAATCTGCAGCTCCTTGCTGAATAAGTCACCTTGACACCATGGAACACCATCAACCAAAAGCAGGTGAGCCCGCATTGCTGCAGCAGTGCAGTACCTTGCTGCAGATATCAACGTGGGTACCCAAAGGAAGTTCCATCCACCCAAGAACCAGGAGGAGTCCTGCTCCCTATCCATTTCCTCCATGGAAGTTGGGAAGGCATAAAACTTGAGATAAGAGGCCCCATCTTCACCTTCATGAGTGGATTAATGCCATCAGCCCAAGAGTGGGTTCCTTATGAAAGGATACATTTAGTTCTCTTACACTAAATCTCACTGCCTCTTGACATTCTGCTTTCCACCATGGGATGGGGTAAGAATTCTTGTTCTCTATCAGAGGGGTCACTGATCTTAGAACTTTCCAGCCCCAGTACTGAGAAAAACAAAGTAATTATTGTTGTGTTTTGCTGCAGAGAGGGTCTCACTATAAAGCCCAGCCTTTAACTTACTATATAGCTGAGGAGAGCCACAAACTCATGCCAATCTCCTTGCCTCAGCCTCTGAGGTGTTGGTATCATAGGAATGAGATGCCAGACCTTGCCAGTCTCTCTCTGTCTGTCTCTGTATCTCCCTGTGTCTTTCTCTTTCTGTATATCTGTCTCTCTGTATCTCTCTGTGTCTCTCTTTTAGTCATGGGTATTCTGTTACAGAAACACAAAGTAGAGTAAGTCAGTCCTCATATTGGCATCTTTTACTTAGCCACTTTTGTCTGCCATGTGGACATAAAGAGCCCAATTCATGGGCAATGGGAGCAGGGCATGGTCATTTTGTGACCATGCTCCCTCCACATCACAAGAAGGACTTCCACGCCCATGGCTGAGCTTTCCGGAGCAGAGCCATTGTCAAAGGACTTGTTTCAGCCACATCTGTTTCCCTATCCCCATCCCCCAAGTCACTGAGGCGTTCTCCCTGTTCAAATAAAAATAATGCTAGCTGATATGGATTCTGCACTTTCCCAAGCTCCTGATAGACCCTCAGCTTGCTGGCTGCCCACACCAATGGTATAGCAGATGTTGGTTTTGTTCTTGTTTTACAGCCCAGAAAACAGAGACAGGGAAGTGTAAGGAACTTTCTATGATGGCACAGCTGATATGACAGAGCAAGGACTCCATCCATGAAGGCTATTGGAGGAATCCCTTCTGCCATGTCTGCCCACATCACAGTGGCTGGAGAGTCGCACCTCCACATCTTCTTAGTCCTGTCCTTGGGGCTAGACAGTTCCCTTTTCAATTTGAAGGAATCAGAAGATGCCAACTCCTTATCTGCCTGAGTGTGACATCTTGATGGTTTCAAGCTGAGGGTACCTGAGAAGTGGCAGAAGGAGCCTTTTGCTTTCTCTTTTTTTCCCCAAAGGCAAGGCACACACTTCTCAAGAGAAATGTCCTTGGGCCAGGAAGAGGAAAATGTTATCCCTGGAGATGGGGAGCGCATGTCAAGATGAATCTGTGCAAATGACCCATTGAGATAACTCTGCTTCCTGCAGCAGGTTGGTCCTCAGTGTCCCTTAAAGGGTCCATGTGGCAAAGGCTTAGTCCCCAGCTTGGCACGTGGGCAGTGGTGGAAATGTATAGAGGTGGGGCCTGAGTGACGTCGAGGACAAACCTTGAAGAGGACTGTGGGCACAAGCTCCTTGCATTTCCTCTTCTTCACTCCCTGGGGGCCCACGGCCTTCGAAGACTCAAATCATAGTCAATGGGTAACTCGATGAAATGGGAATGCAAAGGCCCAGTCCTCTTCACTCAACTGGAGGTGTCTCAGCCTCAAGTGCAGGCTCCCTGTTGGGTCACCTGAGGCCTCAGTTGTAGTGTCACTGTGGCTGAACCTTCCCCTCTCCCCCTCCTACCTTCCTTACCCCTTACATATAATCTCATTTGTAGATTTGACTTGTGATCCCCCTCCAGAGTCTCTTCAGGGACTCTAACAGGACATATCATCTTCCTTTCACACAATCAATGTAATTGTTTCTCTCAAAGAAGTGAGTATCGCTTTTCATATGCTTTGATAGTGCTGAACAATTCTGTTGTCCTGGTCTCCTCTCAGTCTCCAATGTGCCCCGGGGTCCCTGGATAGCAATATGTCTCCTTGGGACAACTTTGCTGGAAACAATCTGGGGTATAAATTTGTTATGGGGTACTGTCTTGGAGTTTCTATTGTTGTGAAGAGATACCATGACCATGGCAACTCTTATAAATGGAAACATTTAATTGGAGTGGCTTGCTTACAGTTTCAGAGGTTCAGTCCATTATCATCATGCAGGGAATGTGGCGGCATGCAGGCAGACACAGTGCTGGAGAAGTAGTTGAGAGTCCTACATCTTGCAGGCAGCAGGAAGGACAGTGTGTCAAACTGGGCAAAGCTTGAGCAAAAAAAGACCTCAAAACCAACCCCCACAGTGAAAGGCTTCCTTCAACAAGGCCACGCCTCCTACTAATGCCACTCCCCATATGAACTTATGGGAGACCAATTACATTCAATCTACCACAGACACCTGAAGAGAAAAATTTCCGAGAGGCCCGATTAAGTTGAATGGAATCTTTATTAACTGTCAGTGAACCTGTCACAAGCAGATTAGCAGGAAGCAAATCCAACCTCTAGCTGGCTTGAGTTTTTAAAGGCAAAATAGGCAATTGTGACACACAGAAAGCAGCACTGTTTACAGGAGCAGAGAGATAGCAGTTAAATGGTCAGGCAGTTAACCTTTAGCTCAGGGTCACATTGTATAGGAATTTAGGGCTAGTCCAGGGGCCAGTTTTACCCAGGATAGTCTTAGCACCTAGGAATACTTTCATGAGCTGGCATAGGCATAGTTCAGTAGCTTACTACAGGTTTACAGCAAAGGATCTGCTTGTCGCGTTAGTTGAATAAGCTGAGTTTTCAGGTGATAAAGGGATTCATGGAATAACAATAAATTTATAAGATGTGATGGTTCCAAGGACAGCACTTTGCCAGATACTCCTGCTTTCCTGGCCAAGGTGAACACAGGTTCTTTTGTTCTAGTCTTAACCACCAATAACTCTCAGATCACACATTACATATCATCCTATAAATCCATCTGTCTAGATCTCTCTGTATTTGTACCTTCAGAAAGGCTACAAAGCTAAAACCACAGCAGAATTCAAAGGTTTCCGAAGAAGGCTGATGGAAATGTAAATAGTCTATTGATAAGATAACAAGCCCAAATCACTTGTAGGAAGACTTTGCTGCCCTAGTAAGGCTTCCATGGTTCACAGACATTAGAGGAGTAGAGTTGAGTCAGGCTGCAGGGGTGAAAGGCCAGGGCCAGATGGGTGGGCAGGAGAACAGGTCGATGGCAGCTGAGTAGCTGCACCAACAGCAGCTAGGGGCACAATTTAGGTTGAAGCCCTAGGGACAGTCAGAAGGTCTCTAATGGTCCTCCTTGAGACACACACTGGGTGATCAGATGACAGGTGGGAGGAGCCATTCCCATTGCAATGCAGTATGCCAGCCTCTTTATGGAGTCCAGGTGAGGGAGTCACATCCTCCCCTTACTTGGTGTATCTGCTAAGCTCCTAGTGTAATGGTTTTTCTGTCTCTTTAAGAGACAAGCCACGCCCACTCCCTCCCCCATCCGCTGAGGTCTTCCTTCCTGCTTGCAGCCTTAGTCTCTCTCTCTTTTCCATCTTCCTCTCGAAGAGGCAGCATCTGCCTCTCCCCACTTCTCCCCTTCCCCCTTCTGTCTCTCCCCTCTCTCTCCCCTCTCTCTGCTCTTCTCCCCTTCTCTCTTCCCCCTCCATAACCCCTTGAATAAATATCCAACCTCAAAAAAAAAAAAAGAAAGAAAGAAGAATCTGAGGGACCCTGGGCCCCCAGTCAAATGCACCACACAGAGTGTGCAGTGCTAGAGCGGGCAACCATAGCAGAATGGGGAAACTCACCAATCAAAGCCAGTAGTGTGAGTAGAAATCACGCTGTAGAAATCATGCTCAGGCATATAGAACATGTGGTTGTTGTGGAAAAAAATATCTGGTTCAGGATCCCAACCCCCGGAAGGGAACTGGGACGGGAACCAATGAAATGGATTTGCTGCAAGCTGTTGGGGTCCTGAAAGCATCCAGTCCCAAGCAGAGACGGTGCATGAGACCACTCGCAGGAAGGTGGCTGGTTCCCAGCAAGCCATGTGGGTGGCTGGCTGGTCCCCGGCGAGCCATGTGGGTCCCAAGATGGTGCAAGTCCCCGGCAGTGGGCAGTGGGAGCAGCCAGTCCTAAGCAGGGACTGCACACGAGACCACAAAGCAGCAAGGTGGCTGGTCTCTGGCGAGTCATGTGGGCAGGTGGCGGGTTTGAGGCACAGAGATAGGCACACCATACAGAGTAAAGTTGGACATTTATTAGGTGGGTTATGGAGGGGAAGAAAAAAGGGGAGAAGGGGGGAGAGAGACAAAGAGAGAGACAGAAGCGGGGGAAGGGGAGAAGTGGGGAGAGAGGCAGAAGCTGCCTTTCTGAGAGGAAGGCGGAAAAGAGAGAGAACTCAGGCTGGAAGCTGAAAATCAGCTTGCCTCAGTGGATGGGGGATGGAGTGGGCATGGCTTGTCTTATAAAAAGACAGATCGTTACATCTAGGCCTGGTTTTCCTGATACGATTTTAATATGCTCATGGGCCACATTACCAACCTGTCTTGAAGGAATGAATATATTCTAAAAAATAGGGGTCTAGAGAGATGGCTCAGCGGTTAAGAGCATTGACTGTTCTTCCAGGGGTTTTTGCTGAGTTCAATTCCCAGCAACCACATGGTGACTCACCTGTAATAAGATCTGGTGCCCTCTTCTGGACTGCAGGGACACATGCTGGCAGAACACTGTATACATAATAAATAAATAAATCTTTCTAAAAAAAGAAAAAAGGAATACTGTGTCCCTTTCCCTGGCTATCAGATTATTGAAACCCAAGAAATCAGAATTTCCCCAAGAATCTTTGGCCCTAAAGCCAAAAGGTTAAAGCCCCAGGGACAACCAGAGACAGCTCCCTGCCAGAGGAGGAACTCATATCCTAAAAAGAAGTTTTACAAGTTGTGAGACAACCTTATGGACAGACTTGGAGCTGAAACAGTGTTGGGTGGGGATGGGATTGTATGTATGCGAGACCATGCTTTGGCTGACTACTCATTCGTGAATATCTCTCGCATTTAATTTAAACTCTGCCCCCATGTCAAGTCCCAAAGACAGACCTAGAGAGGCCATTTAGCTCTTTGTCCTTCTTCCCAATGTGCCACATTCAATAAATCTTTTTTTTCTTGGTTTTTTTTTTTTTTTTGAGACAGGGTTTCTTTGTGTAGCCCTAAGTGTCCTGGAACTAGCTCTTGTAAGTCAGGCTGACCTTGAACTCACTGAGATCTGCTTACCTCTGCCCCCTAGTGCTGGGATTAAAGGCATGCACCACCACCACCCGGTCACATTGAATAAATCTTCAATAAAATCTCCTGTTTGCATTTCACTATTAACTTAGCCCTTTTAATAGTTTATGAAAAATGAATGACTGTCCTGGCTTGTTAGGGCACAGTCTGTGGCATTCCTAAATTTGGTAATATTCCTACAGTCGCAAGTCACCCTGACATATTTATATGGTGGCTCCCTTATATCCCAGAAACAAATCATTTGTCAGTCTGTGGCATGGCTGGTGCTGGGTAAACAGTGCTCTTTATATATCTGCCCAGATGCACAGTCACCCAAAATAGTCTCTTAGATCAAGGCATATTTGACAAACCACCAGTTTTTTTTTTTTGCATAATCTGAAGTAATCAAGGCACAACCTGATCTCAACATTTAGTCTGTTTTGTGTAGCTATAACAAAACACCTCAGCTTGTAAGTCTGGAGGTTCAACAGCATAGGGCCAGCAACATCCTAGCTGATAGCATTACAATGTGAAGACATACAAGGGGAGAGAAGGCAGGAAGCAAGAGACTGGGAAGAAGACAACTCCTCCTCCTCTTCTTCTTCTTCTTCTCCTCCTCCTCCTCCCTCTCCCTCTCCTTCTACTTTTCCTCCTCCTTCTCCTTTTTCTTCTTCTTCTCCTTCTCCTCCTCCCTCTCCCTCTCCCTCTCCTTTTCCTCCTCCTTCTCTTTTTTTTCTTCTTATTTTTGTAACTAGAAATACTTATAGAGCTGACCCACTCCTACCAACCCTGACCCACTTTGCAGAGATGACATTCCTCCAGCCATGAGGATGCAGTGCCTGTGGCCTAGTGACTTTCTACTTCTCTTAAGTCTTCAAGGGCCACTGCCTCAATGCTACACACAAGGGCCTGAACTTTCAGCATACCCACAGGTGTGTGGAAGACAATACATATTCATATCCTGGTGAGTTCACACCCAGGACTGAGCCCCAGTGACCGCTTTCACAGAAAGAGAAAAGGCAGAGCAGAGTGGATTTGTCCCAGCTGACTTCTTGAGTTCAGTGTGCCTTCTCCCAAGAAGCTTTCCCTGCTCATCTCCGTTGTGGCCTTTCTGTGGCCTTCTTCTGTGTTTTCTAAAACCCTTGGACACAGACAGAAATCATTACATGTAAAATGCTTTGTCAGAAAGGCGTTTCTCAAACTTAGAAGATTACCAAACACAGGACTCCTTACTGGAATCAGACCTGCACACTGTAGTCAGAACTGGGGAAAAGGGAGATCCTGATCTCAGAGTTAAATCCGAGAAATGTCAACCTTCGGCCCTGCTGGCACAGCAAATAAATCAACATTTATAGCTAAGTCTGGGAGGCAGGCATGTCTGGCTGTGTTTTCCAACCATCCCCACCACAATTCATAGTAAGAACTATCTTTCCAATGGTGATCTGGTGAGAAGACAAACACACACATATGTGAACAATTGCAGGCAAAACTTCAGCAAAATTACTCCAGTCTTTGCTTTGTGCAACTGAGGTACAATAAAAAAGGTATTGCTTCTTTGTTCCTAATACCTGGCACTCAACTCCCCAAACCCATGGAATTTCCTGTCTCTTGTCTCTTGTATGCTAATGAGGTGGCTCCTGGCAGGCTGGAGTGGATACCCTCAGGATGAGGACCAGTTGCCAGAAAAGTCAACCACAGTGATTAGTGATTAGAGCTGGAACTTCCATTCCCATTCCCCAGCCTCCAGCCACGGAGAGAGAGACTAAAGGCTGACCCCAGTCTCTTCAGTTAGTGATTCAATCCAGCATACATGCACAATGAAACTGCTATTAGAAAATGTGAAAGAGTGGCATCTCGGGGTTAGTTTTGTTGTGTTGGTTAGTTTTCTTTAACTTGACCCAAACCTAGACATATCTGGTAGGAGGAAAACCTAATAGAGAATACCTCCATCAGATTGGCCTGTGGCTTTTCTGTGGGGGTGGGAGGGAGAATCTTGATTAATGATTGATGTGGGAGTGCCCAGCCTATTGTGGGCATTCTCATTCCTGGCCAGGTGGTCTTAGGTTGCCTAGGAAGCCAGGCTGAGCAAGCCCTAAAGGGCAAGTCAGTAGGCAGCGTTCTTTCACAGTGTCTACTTGAGGTCCTGCACTGACTTTCTTCAGGGGCAGATTGTGACAGGAGGTGTAAAGCAAATAAACCCTTATCTCCCTGAGGCGCTTTCAGTCTTGGTGTTTCCACAGAAATGGAAAGCAAACCAGGGCACACACCATTGCCTAGATGGCGGATAACTCTGTAAGGACTGATGGGGACTTTGCAGCACCAGATCCTTGCAGGCTCATTCTGGGTGCTTCCCCTGTCCGCTCATTTCTATTCTTATCATAACAGAGCTTTTTTGGAGTCCTAAGGAGCTTGCTAGCAAATGATCAAATCTCAGCAGGAGTCATGGGGCCCCCTGAACTTGTAGTCTGCTGGGGAGAGGTGTGTGTGGCTTGCAGTCCACATCTGCTGTTTTCACCTGGAGCTGAGGTGCCACGTAGGACTGAGCTCTTAACTTTGGGCTCTATTTTCATCTGAGATTTGAATAACCCGTTGTTGGTGATATAAAACCAATGCAGTATATGAGTGAAATTCTAGGTTTGTTCTGTTCTTTTGATCTACTAAACTTGCTTTTAAAACCCCGTTTGTTACCCATGAGCGGATTTCATAACTACTGTTACCAGAGGTTTTAGTGTCCAGGCGTGTGCACCTGAAAATCCTAACCAGCCAGGTCAGCCACCTGTTCCTAACACGCCTGTCTAAGAGACAGGTGATAGTGAAGATCAGAGAAGATTCAATCAACGTGGCCTAAGTCCGCCGGTAGGATTCTGACATGGCATTTGGGCTTAAACAGAAGGCAAGAGTGAGGGTCTAGAGAGGTGACTCAGTGGATAAGAGCACTTAGCTGTTCCTGCAGAGGACCTGGGTTCAGTTCTCAGCGCCCACATGGAGGCTCACAACCATCTATTACTCCAGGTCTAGGAGATCTGATGCCCTCTTCTGGCCTCCATGGTCACTGGACACATATTATTGCACATACATACATGCAGGCAAAACACTAACATAAAATAAAAATAAAAACATCTTTTTTTTTTTAAAGAAGGCATGAGCGAGCAAGTTAGTAAGCAGTAAGGTGTGGTCCTGCCACCATTGGCACGTCACTGGCTTGCCTCTGAGCTCCCTTCATGGTGGTCCAGCGAGCTGTCAGAATTGCATGCAGTCCCCTTCTCAGAGGCAAGTTCTTCCTCTGGCTAGCAACAGGGCTTCAGCGTCCTCCTTCACCCAGTGTGGCATTCTTGGAGAAATGTTAACTCTTTGGAGTTCACAGCTTCCATTGTCTGGTAGCATGTCCCTTCAGAATAGTTTCTCCCTTGCCAGGACAGTCACACTGCTCGGTCACAATTCAGTGCTTGGAAAATGTTCCCTAAAGGAATAGAATCATTTTAAGAGCAGTTTCATTACCAAATACTGCACTTCTGCTCCAGTGCCTAATAGAGAGGAGCCATTGTTGTACGCTGATAGCAAATCATGAACGAATGGGTGATTCTCAGTATGGTCCCCACTGGCCCAGCACTCGCTTTCATGGCTCTATGGAGAATATTCAGATCCAACCTCAGACACTCACTTTGCAGTGGGTTTGCGGCTAGTTATGTCCTTCGCAGCCACTTAACATCCTAGCTCAGCCTCACCTAACTTGATGGGGTTTAGAGTACTTACATTAGCTTACGTTACAGTCGGGCAAAGTCATCCACCAGAAAGTCGGTTTTCCAATAAAGTGTTGACCGTTTTCTGGACCCTTTCGCATACTCTATTGACAGTGACAAACAAGCTAGTTGTAGGGACATAAGTGTAAAGTAAAAGAAGCCACTAAGCTGAAGCACCGCTGTAAGTCAAGCATTGTCTGTCGTAGGACTCTGTCATATCCGGGCGCCTGTTGGGCTATCAACCTACTAGTTCACTATAGGAACCATTTGTCGGGAGGCATGTGATGTCAGAAAAGTACAGGAAGTTTGCTTTCTGAGTCCATAATTGATCAAAGGGCATCAGATGCTTTTAGATGCTCCCTTCAAGGTGGGATGACTAACTGGATAATACTCCTTGGGTTCAAGATGGCTCTCTAAGAAAGACGTGTGCAGGATCAACACATCCCCCCACCAACGCCCACCCCTCCTGCTCTGTTCTTTCAGCAATAACTGCTTTCTATCTTTTAGATTTTCCTATATATGACCAACTCGGTGGAGAAGGGAACACCCAGATCTCATCTGCAACACATCCCACAAAGCGAATTAGCCCTGCATCTGGATCCTGGATCTTGGCTCCAATTCCATGTTAATCTTCATTAGCTTCAGTTGGGGAAGGTAACATTTTCTGACCTTGTCCTAAAATTCCAAAGCTGAACCCTTTCTGAAGCCCATTGACCCTTCTGCACTAAATACACATGATAAATCGTTGCTGAGTGATTAAACTGATATTATCAACCTCAGTTTTGATTTGTGGCTGACCCGGGCTAACCCGAAACATCCTGGCCTCAAAGGTGGCTAGGATTGTTTGACAAGGTCAACTTTACCCAAGACTGCTGGAGGATTGTCCCCTCAGTGAGGACGTCTGAGTCTCCACACTCGGATCCAGCATCACACACGATGTCTGCATGAAACACACACTTATTCATCCTCCACATGGGCTGTATAAAGATGTGTTTCTTTCCTCTTGCAAAGGCTCGCTCCCCCATCTGATTTAAATTGAGGTAACTGCTGCCTGCCATGGAAAGGGTTAATGATCCATGGGTGGGGATAGGATTGGGGGGTGGGGAGTTCTGCTTATGTGGCCTTGCTTTGTAGGAATCCAATTTCTCACAGAAGTTGAGCCCAATCAAAAGCAACACGGGGTCGAGGAGGAAATGCTCTGGGGCCCTTAAGACTCTGTGTTCTGAGTTCCATGCTCCCTTCACCACAGTGAAAGGAGAGCAGGGGATTGTGCCACTGGGAGGAACATGTGCGGAGTGCATGGCCTGCATAGCAACAACAAACAGTTTAATACATAATGGAAATCACATTCGTCTAATCACAGAACACACAGGCCCAGGATCACACATACCATCAGTTGTCTGAATGGGATGCACACCAGGCAAACAGTCAGGATGATTATATGCACAGTGACATAATTTCTCTGGCCTTGAGTCTCCTCCTTCAGCTGGGCTTCATTCTCGAATGGCAAATTCCAAAAGCGAACCCTTTCAGGCTCTCCTCTCTGATCTTTTTGAGGGTATCTGACAAGGCACCATCTTTTCCCCCCAAGCAAAGAGGACCCCCAGGATGTGTGGGTGGGGCCCCTGACAGTAATTATGCTCTGAAAGGCTGGGGTTCACTGAGGCCTAGAAAGAAGGTTTCTCTGGAGATGGCGCAGCTACGAAACGTGCTGAGCTCGAGGCAAGTGGACTGCTGTAAGTTCATTTACAGTGTAAGTTTGTGTCTGATACCCTACTGGAAAAGTGGCCCAGGGTCGCAGCTACTTTCTTAACCCTGCAAATGCTGTTTTCCTAGTCCCAGGTCTTCTCTGGCTACAGAAGCAGCAAGATTAGGACATGGGGTTGTGTCTTAAAATGCAAGACAGGACAAAGTATAGCTACATGTGACAGTGGAAAGAAGCATCTTTTTCTTTCTTTCCTTTTTCTTCCTTAAATAGTTCTTTCGTGCTTCACATGCACTGGTGTTTCCTGAGTTCAGTGGAGGAAAGTGCATTGGAATTTCTCATGTACCTAGTTCTGCCTTTGAAGCAGCCATGTCAGTGGGGCAGTTACTATTATCCCTTCCCAACTTTCAGATGGTTTAATTGTCCATTCGATAAACACAACTGGGGATGGGAACAGCTGGGTGTTATATCTCTGTCTATGGATTCCAAATGAAAATTCTTCCCTGGCCATACTGGCTGTGGGTTCACATAATTCCCTTTAACCAACAGTATAATCATGAAATGCAGGAAATGCTGTCCTTAACCCTAAATAACAAACACAACGAGCAGGAACAGCCCAGCTCAGAACCATTTGCATTAAGCCTAGATGAGAGCACCATGGCATTTGGCAGTTCCCGCGTGTCTTCTCATGGATGATGGAGCACAGCAGGCAGGCAGGCGCTTCTGACATGGTTCCAGTGACTTTCCTGAGAGTTCCTCAAAGATCAACATCAGCATCACTTTGAGTTACACAAATACAGAAGCACGGGTCTCAGCTCAGGCACCAGCTCTGACCCTATGTATTCTTAGGATCCCCAAGTACTTTATATACATGCTGGGGCTTTTACCTTACATAGTGAATTTGTGGTTCATAGGCAAGGATAGGCAGAAGCAATCAGGCAAAACACACACATGCTCGAACACACACACACACACACACACACACACACGAAGGGGGCATGGTTCTGGAGAAATTTGGTTGGAGACAGTGAAAAGGAAAAGTCTGGAACCCAGAAGGACTTGGATAGAGCTGCCTGGAGACATCTGCTTTGTGGTATCCAAGAAACAGAGGCAGTATTGAATTTTGAAACGAGAGAAGATTTTGTGCAATATCATTTGAGAAACCCTGGTGTGCTTCTGAAAGACGACCAAACCAGGCTCAGCAGCTATGCACTGTGATCTGCCAAGTGGGCTGCGGGGCGGGAAGAACACAGGATTGCTTATGTCTTCTAGTTAGGCCTGTGCTCCTTCCCCTTCTGGGTGTCTGTAATCCAGCCTGGGTGTGAGGCTTCCAGGTCCAGGACAAAGCATCAACACTTCTCTCCCCCTCCATGAGGCTGGGCTAGTCTGTCTGCCTCTGGACCCTCAGGATTTATGCAACTGAGTTTTATTCCTTTTCAGGCAAATCTGACACCCTTACCCTGCTCCTTCCCATTCCCCCCCAACCCCGCCTGGCCTTTGCTTGGCCAGAGCTGCCACATGTCAGACAGCCCCACATTCTGTGGCTTCAGCATCCAGGCAAATGTCCATGAAGAAGAGAAGCGTAACCACTGAGACGTGGCGTGAACACAGCTCCTGCACGCCGCTGTGGCCGGGTATGCTGAGTGATCTGCAACGACTCTCCTGGGAGCTGGTTGTCAAATTTTTGGTGTGCTCAGGAAATGTCTGCCACATTTTACATCAACATTTTCAAACTGTGAGTGAGTGAAGTGTTGAATGGTAACAGTGAGGAATGGATGGATCTCTGTAGCCACTGGGGACCGGCAGGGGTAACATAAAGTAACCGGTCTTTGAATGTGCACACGCAAAGACTTTGGTATAAGACAACTATTCTTGAGGCTTTGCTTCAAATATAAACTCCATCCTGGTGTCATATGCAGTTTTTGTATAGAATACAGGAGGAAAGGATACAATCCCTTTTGGCTATCTACTGTCACTTATATTTAGAGATTCAGAATGGTCAGTATCAATCAAAGAAGAGATATGTGCCTAAGTTTCAAGATATTCAGTTCTGTCATATCTCTCAAGGGCTACGGAGCTTTTATATTACCATTGCCTCAGTTTCTCAGGATTAGAGTCTAATTTAACTTCAACCCAGAAGAACTCCCTTCTGGCTGGGGTGAACATCCTCTCCTGCCTTCTGCTATAACCTGCCCTTCATCAGGGCAAGCATGGGCTCATGGTGAAGTCCACTTGCTCTGTGTGTTGACCGCACATGGGCCAGCAGTGAAGTCCGCTTGCCCTGTGTGTTGACTGCATATGGGCAAGTGGTGAAGTCCACCTGAAGTCCACTTGCCCTGTGTTGACCGCATATGGGCCAGCGGTAAAGTCCACTTGCCCTGTGTTGGCCACATATAGGCCAGCGGTGAAGTTCAGTTGTCCTGTGTTGACTGCATAATCACCGGTATTTTCAGTTCATCTCCCATTGGTGGCAGAAGAGGAACAAGAGCTGAGGAAGGATGTGAACTTGGAGCGCTGTGCTCCCAAAGCTTGTTCATGTTTCAATGCTGTGGGTCTCAGACTGAGGTCTCTTGACCCACAGCGGACACAACTCCTGGGAACTTGCTCAATTCAGGCCCCACTTCAGAATAACATAAACAGCCTCTCTGGGCAGTGGACACAAGATTATTCATGTGCATCCCAAGTATCACACCTGCTGGGCATGTGTCCCACTCCTGAGCTGTACCCTGCTCAACCCTCCAAGCACAGATCTCACTGCATGGTCAAGTATGGGAAGTATTTTTCCTTTCTTTTTTCAATTCTTCTAAAATTATGTATATATGTGTGTTTCTGTGAATGTGTGAGCACAGGTGTCCAAAGAGACCAGAGAAATCTCTGTGTCCTGTGTCTAGAGTGGCAGGCAGGGTGAGCCACTTGATTTGGGTGTTTGGGATCAAACCCAGGTTCTTTGTGAGAGCAGCAAGTGCTCTGAACCACTGAGCCATCTCTCCAGCTCCAGAATTACTGTATCATCCTTGCTGCTGGCATGTCCTTTGTTCTCAGCCACCAGACTATAAGCTCCTGATGGGAACACTGCACTAATTAGCATTGCTGTGGAAACACAATAGTGATAACACACACACACACACACACACACACACACACACACACACACACACGTCTCTCAGTTTCAGTCAAGATGACTGGATCTGTTCCCCCAGGAAACAAGTTCAGGCAGAATAAATAACCTCCTGTTGGGGAAGTCAGGACTGGTGGACTTCTCCTCTCTGCCCTCCTCCAATCTCCTGAGGTCTCCGTGGTCACAGCACATGGACAACCCCATTTGTGTATGGATCATTCTCACTGACATAGTCTTATTTGTTCTGCACACAGCAGAATAGCTGTAGGCATGATCCAGTGTTACAGCTGGGAACACTGAGGCCCAGGGCAGGTGAGTGACACTGATTCTGTGTAGCAGGTTCACCTAGACCAAGTGACATGAGTTCAGGACACTGTCCTAAAGTCCAACCCATAGACACTCAACACCTGTCCCACTCTCACATTGGCCTGACTCTACGGAAGCAGAAGCTTCACTCTCGCCGAGGAAGTGAAGGCCCTCGCTGCCATTGGACCCCAGAGGATGCTCGTGTGGGATGCTACCTCCATGCTTCAGGAGGAGTCTTCCCTGCCTGAACCCTCTCCCCTGTCATGTAGCTGTAGGCCTGCCTGGTGCTCTGAGGCTGCGGAGTATGAGGGGCTCTGCAGAAGTTATGGGGGAATGCCATGCAGGTTCACATCCCAGCCCTGAAGATCTGTCCGTCCCACTGTGGACGTCTGGGGTCCCCCACCGAATAGCCTGGTCTCCTCCCTCTGGTCCAGCCATCCCTCCTCAGGCACCAAAGTCCTTTCCAAAATGTCTTCACCTTTCACGTGACACCAACACTCAAATCCCCCATCCCAAATAAATGAGCGAGAAATCCCTTTCTGCCAGGTTTTGCTGGTGCCCCGGCAAACTCAAAGCCAGGATAAAATTTCCAGGCAGGCGCATGTGTGTGTAATTGCTTCCTGCAAGGAAGACGCTGGAGCCTGCTCCAAATGAGGTGCTAATGATGAGCGCCATGGGGTTGTAACTGTGGGAAGGCCCATCTGGATGGACTGCATCATACTGCTTTTCATGTGGATGCTGCCCTGGGTATAGACCATCCACCCAGTGTGCAGGAGCATCCTATAGCAAAACCAAACAGAAGCCACCTGGCCTCTTTCCTCTGCTGAGGACTGAACCTTGCTGGCTCTCTATGGTGTCCCTCTGTCCTATCCAGGGTGGAGATACTTACAGGAACAGAACTTGAGACCTCCTTAGAGGATGCTGGTATTGGACCTTATTTTTCCAGCAAACCACGAGGAGGCAGAATACCTGGGTGTTATCTGAAAGGCGAGGTTTGTGTGGAATTCACTTTCACAGTGTTCTGGAAGATGGATGAGTGTGTGGTTTTCTGTTTTGTGTTTTTCCCCTTGTGAAATAGGCTTAATAATACCCCTCTAATCTCATTTCATTCTCCTAAAAGCTCTCAGAGGGGATGTTTCACATCTGTGGAGCAGAGACTTAAAGGGCTTGTAGTGAGAACGTATGTTTGGCTACTTCATTTTGTAGACAAGGAGAGAGCAAGCAGCTCAGAGAGGCAATGCTTCCTTTGAGACACACTCACTGTGCAGGGGATGAAGAAGGACCTAAAACTTGTGCATTAAGGGAGATGGCCCTTAGTTCCAAGTTCAGCTGGGACAGAACTTGGCTCTTCCTAATGTTTCTCTTTACAAAAGAATCTAAGCAGAGAGCTCGGATCTAGCATGTTCATAGCACTGACATTAGCCAGTGATATAGGTATTTGATCCACCTGTTTCAGCCACTCAGATGCCTTCAAACAAACCGTCTCATTATCTAGAGCTATGCCCTCTAGGATCCCAGCGAGCCACTCCAAACACTGTACTCTCTCTATGAGGATGCCTGAGCCTGACATTCAAACATTGGGAGTCCAATTGGCATCAGTGAAATACAATTCTAATTTATTCTGATCGTGTTTTATGCTGCCTTTACTTCATGAAGTCACACTTTGGATTGACTTTAGCTCCTGGCAAGTTAATACGTTAAATCTTAATACAGGATGATGGAACCAGCATCTAGATGTAGGCTTCATAGATGGCACTGATGTCCTCATAAGAAGAACCCATGAACTAGGGAATGAGTTCACATGGGACACCAAATCTGTCATTATATGGATGTTAGACTTCCAGTTCTGACTTCTGTGAGAAATATTGCTTATCATCCATTCATTCCCTTGCATTTTGTTATAGTATCCCAAATAGACTTAAGAAAAACAAGACACTTACCTGTATAAGAATGGGCACCGTAAGAACTTTCTGACAGTCAAGGCCATCTATCTATGCACATGGAATTGATTATAAGAAAAACTATGGTTTGCTTGCTGAAGCCAAAGGAATGATCGCTGCTTCAGATTAGGAATTCATTTCAGCCAAGTGACTTGACATAAGTTCCCTTTATCTTGTTAAAGGCAGAAAGAGACGTCTGGAATGTTTGCAGCATGAGGTTAATGGGCAATGCTAGTGTTTTCTAAATGCTCTCAAGAAAGACGCTGTGTTCATTGGCATTCATCTATATTCTAAGGAGGGAGTTGGCTGTGGAGCGCCATGCCGAACACAAGTGGATATGTTTCATTAAGACTGTAGCTCCGTCTTTTAATTAACTTCTTGTTCCTGTCTTTGGTGAAATATTAATTATTTTTTAATCATCACCAGGATGTGCTATAAGGAGAAGCAGCTGGACTCATCTACCCAGAGCTTCATTATACAGATAGGTGTTGTAATAATTAACTTAATTAGCTTGTCACTGCTTGCATAAAATACGGCTGTATTTGGAGAACAGATATTGCTTCGCTGATCCAAGGTTAATTAAAAAATAGAATGTACAAGAGGTTGGGTTATGCGGAGTTGGTGGTGACCTGGTATCTGGCTGGCCTGATAAAGAATGTCTCCTCTTTAGCCCAGGACTGGGGACCGGCATGGGAGAGCCCAAAGTGCCCTGGGGTGTCCATATCAAGAAGAAATGGAAGGCTACCAACATTGAATTTGGTGGCTGGGAACTCAGCTGTACTGACTGCCTCCCTCTCCACATCAAGGGTTCTCATTCTGGACCCCTGGATGGAGCCCCAGCTCTATTCACAGGATGGGAGTGGGTGGTTAAATGTAACACTTTTATCGAGTGGTGGTTTTGTTATCATGTGAGGTCTGCATATGTCTGAATGAAAGCTGATGAAACAGGGAAAGAATGTAGGTAGCAGGAACTGAGTACTTTCTGTGCACCTGGAATGGAGCTCCGAGATTCACACATAATAATTTGTAAAGATCGCTACAGTTCTATGTAGCAAGTAGGACTATCCATATCTTAGAGTTCTAGAAGCTGAGGCCTGGAGAGGTTCAATAATTTGGCCAAGATTACATGGCTAATTAGTGGTAGAACCATGATTCCACACACATATTTTGGGTGCAGGAGTTAACTCTTGACCTCTGATCTTCCTTAGTAATTGTGTTCAAATGGAATGTTCAGATACCACGCTGCTTGGTCATAACGTCAGGAGGTAAATAACGTTATTCCTGGGGAGAGAACCCTTTTACAATGCGGTTACTCTGCAAGCAGGAGAACCTGCCCTTCCCCATAACCAATCAACTGACACTGAACCAGGAGATTTATTCCTAACAATGACACCGAGGAAGCAGGCTGACTTGGGAAGAATTGTTTTGCTTATTTCATGTCAATACGTGGGTGTGTTTAAGGTTTATAGCTGTTTTGTTTTGCTTTGTAATTACGCAGTGGGCCATTAAGGGTTGATTTGATTCCATAATCACCCCCATCTTCTAACAACTCATTTGGAAGGATAAATGGGCTGCACACAGTTTTGAACACTTTGAGATAAGAGCACCCTGTAGCTTTTGCAACTGGCTCATTGAATTAGGGTTGAGATAGCTGGAAAACAGTGGATGTCTCAAGCTGAGGTGCTTACAAAATGGTGCAGGATGTAGTTAACATCAGCCCCAAAAGGCGGACCGTGCTGTTTGATGATTGGCAGGGACGTCATATCAGACAAATGATACCTGCGTTGTGGACTGAGATGTGCTAGGATTGACATGTAAGATTTGTCTATACTTCTGGGAAAATGGCCCAAAGTCATTTGCTTTGACTCCTCCTGGGCCCCTGAACCTGAGCCCCGAGGTAGTTTGCTGCCTCTGGATTGGATGGCTGAAATTGATCTTAAATGTAACTATCTGCTCAATGCTGCTATTGGATTTCTCTGAGCTGCTGTTCACTTGCCTGACAGTGATGTGTGGTTTGGAGTGGGGGGTACTGATGCGGTCTGTCAGACAGGATGTTGCATGTAGGACATGAGCTTGGGAGGGCAGAAAGTAAGACCTGTTAAAACATGTCAGTTAGCATGACTGTGGCTGTAATCACAGGTCACATGCTGCTACTATCTGAACAAATATTGTCCTTTTATTAAGATTATGGGGAATCACATATAACTATGAAAAGCCATTATGGAATTTTAAGTCCAGAGATGAAACGGATAAACTATAAGAGTTCTCCCCCCCTTCAAGGACACATTCCACCCCTCAGGGATTTGAGAAACTGTAGTTAGTACCTAGCCCAGCACTCATGTTCTCCTCTACAGGGCAACATTTAACTTATAAATTAGGCATAATAGGAGACTAATAACTACAATTGAGAATAAAGTATGACAAGCCAACAATATACTCTATTGGAAGCTACATGACTGTGTTCTCTCTTTCTCCAGATATCTTACCACACTGTGCTGTACTTTTAGACCATGTATGGGTAACTGAGGCCATGGAAGGTGGAACAGTGGGCAAAGAGGTGGGGTGTGAGACTGGCATGCACAGTATGCTACTCCTCAGGGAAGAAGTGATGAATGAAGAGAAACCTGTGCTAGGATTGGGGAAGTCAGCAGCCTGAGCACCAAACAGCAAGTGTGTTCTGGCTTTGGCAATTTCTTTCATTGCGCTGATAGGAGAGTGAAGATGCTCCCTATCTTCACTTTGTCAGAGAAGTAGCCTGATGTGGGACAATGGTCTGTATTCTGTCAATTATCTTTTAAATAAATGCTGATTGGCCAGTAGCCAGGCAGGAAGTATAGGCGGGACAACCAGGCAGGAAGTAGAGGCAGGGCGATGAGAACAGGAGAATTCTGGGAAGAGGATTCTGCTTTCTGCAGTCCTGACCCAGCCACAGAAGAAGCAAGATGTGACTGCCTCGCTGAATAAGGTACTGAGCCACGTGGCTAACATAGACAAGAATAATAGGCTAATATAAGTTATAAGTGTTAATAAGAAGCCTGAGCTAATGGGCCAATCAGTTTATAACTAGTGTAGACCTCTTTGTGATTTCTTTGGGATTTAATGATTGTGGGAACTGGGCAGGACAGAAAACTCAGTCAACAGTAGCCTGGAGGAATGGTATTGGGAGATCTAAAGATTAGCAAATGCGATACATCCAGGATGTGGTACACCACTCACCAGTAGATGGGGGAGTTGTTTTTTTGTTTTATGTAGATGACATTGGGTTTGAAAGGTGTTGTGCTAAGAAACAGATCTTAAGAGCAGGATGTTATAGAAGCCCTTCTCGGTGATATCTGAGAGGCAAGGCTATCATGTGACAACAGAGAGGTCAGTGACTGACAGTGGTCAGGCTGAGAGGAAAGGGGACATAGGGAACAGAATGAGGAAGATGATGCAATTATTCTGTGTCACCTACAGTTATTGTTCATGCTTATGTGAAAAACAAATATGAAGAGCCATTGCTGTTGCTTTAACTAAATGATTTCCTTCTTTCTATTCTGATACTAGTTTAAAATAATATTCTAAAGAGCTACCATATTTCTGTTCCATTAAATCTCTTGTATTATTTTGGGGCTGGGTGTTCTTCAGGGTTTCGCTGGAATAGTGAACCCAGAAGGACTAGAGGGTGGACTTATGGTTGAGAGAAGGCAAATCTCTACTCATGGAGCCCCAAGCTGGCTCCAGTGTTAGAAATGCAGTCTTGTGCAGTCAGGGCTTACTCTCCTCCAGCCTCTCCTGAAACCATGCTTCCATTCTAGAGCAAAGACCACGAGGACTGAGGGTAGAATGTGTTTGTTGGATGGGGAATGTTTGCTGCCTTACAGGTTTGGGTACTTATTCAAGTGCCAGGCACAAACATGAATGGAATTCTAGATGCAGAAGACTGGGGTGATGCTGAACCCAAGAATGCAGAATGAACTCCACAGGTAGATATAGTACATCCTAGCTCTGTTTTTCCCACTAATCAGGAGTGAGCTAATGTTCTCATGCATGCCTCTTCTTGCCTCAAGTGTGTTAGAAGACAACCTCACACATCGGTCCTCACCATCCACCTTTTCCAAGACAGGGCTGATTTGGTGGTTTTCTCTTGTATATGCCAAAAAGGTGTCCCACGAGCTTCTGGGATTCTTCATTCTCTGCCTTCAATTTCCCTGTAAGAGCACTGGGATTACTGATGTCAGTGTTACCTGAATTTTATGTGGGTTTGCGCCCAGTAAAGAAGCATGGGAACCTTGTATGTAAGGACACTATAGGTTGACGGTGGGGATAGATTGATAGATTGCCTTTCCAATAATAGATTCTTTGGATTGTAATTAGCATTTAAACAATGCTTTTTTTTTTTTTTTTACCAACTCTAACTAAAAGTTTATGAAGTTAAAGATGTCCCATTTCTTCCCATCTTGAGCTTGTCACTTCTAGTCTGCAGAACCATGGTGTGACATATTGTCATGTTTGTTTGAGGGAAGGCTTTCTTCTTTCCAGAAGAATGCAGATGCCAAGAGACAAAGTAGAGGGGCTCGGCAATACATAATGGGGTGATATCAAATGCGACAGTTCTATTATGGGGAGTCATTGCTTAGTAAATACGTCTCTGAGCACAGTGAACCCTATTTTGCTGCTGGGGTCCCAACTTTGAGTCCCTCAAGGTGCCAGGCAAATCTACCTCCCACCACTGTAAGGAGCCTGAAAAATGATTTTAGGTCAGGGAGCCACTTCCACGTTATGGTCATGCTTTTCTTTGGAATGCTTTATAGGCATCTTACAGAATTGCTGGCAGATGTAGAGTACAGAAATATACCACCCTATGCTGAAAGGTAGTCTACCTTTGGGGGGATGGTTCTCAAAGACACGTAGGAAACTGTACTGATAGCAACAACTTACCTTACTGCATGTTTATTCTGTACCAGGTAGTGTGCTAAAGTTGATTGATTTTGACAGCTCTGTGAAGGAGGTAAATGCACTATCCATATATTAAAGTTGGGAGAACTGACATTTACACAGGCTAAACAATTCTTCAAGGGTTGCTTCACTAGGAAGTAATGAGACAAGTTTGGGACTTGGGGCCAGACAGACCAAGTTCTTCATCTCTTTCTTTATGCAGTTGTGGTGGTTTGAATAAAAATGACCCCCACGGGCTCATAGGGAGTAACACTGTTAGGAGGTGTGCCCTTGTTAGGGTAAAGAAGTATGTCACTGGGGATGGGCTTTGAGGTTTCAGATGCTCAAGCCAGGCCCAGTCTGTCTGTCTGTCTGTCTGTCTGTCTCTCTCTCTCTCTTTCTTTCTTTCTTTTTTTTCCTGCTGTTTGAGGCTCCAGATGTAGAACTCTGAGCTCCTTCTCCAGCACCATGTCTGCCTGCACACCACCATACTTCCCACCATGACGATAATGGACTAAACCTCTGAACTATAAGCCAGACCCAATCCAATGTTTTCTTTTATAAGACTTACTGTAGTCATGGTGTCTCTTCACAGCAGCAAAAAACAAAACTGAAAGATGCAATCTCGGACCTGGGGTGTCTCAGATAGCCCTAGACTTTCCCGGTTTCAGTGGAGTGGAGCAAATCTGTGTTGGGGAAGAGCTTTGTGTTGGGGGTCCGGGGATGGAGAAGTAAGCTCCTTGATTACAGAGTCCCAGCCCAAAGTGAGGGAGGGCTTCCATGACTCCTGGAAAACTAATGATGCCTCTGTCTACTTTATGGGGCAGTCAAGGCATTCGAAGGTTTGTGGAAGTGTTCTGTGGACTCTAATTTACCACAATTGCTCTCAGCTGTTCAAAACCACTTGGGACTTGCTCCTCAAAACAACAGATCTTAACTTCTAAGGGAGATGTGGTTTTCTGTGGCCACGAGCTATGGCTTGAGTACATTTTTGCTCCAAAACTCACACTGAAATCGGATTGTGATTGGGTGGTATCGGGTGTGGAGACCTAGTGGAGGTAGTTGGGTCATGTAGAGGGATCCTATGAAAATGAATTAATCCTTTTCCTTTAGAAGTTAGTCTTGGGCCTTATAGGACTAGAAAAATTTTGTTGAAAGAGAACAGACAGGAAGCATGGCTTCCTGTTGAGTGTTGCCTTCTCTACACTCACTCTTCTGCCCACTCCTGCAGTGTGGGTTGAAGCAGACAAGCTCTTTACCAGAAGCCAAGCAGATGCTTATGTCACACTCTGGGATGTCCCAACCTCTAGAATCATGAACCCAAAGCATCCTCTTTATTTAGAAATTATGTAGTCTCAGGTATCCTATTGTAGTAACAGACCATGCCTTGAGACAGTGCATTAGTTCAGATCAATGACTGCCCGGTGCTAAGAAAGACGGCGAGGACCTGTTGGGCAGGGAAGAGTGTGCTTGTACACAGTACTTAGCGGGAAGGGAGAGGCACTGAGATCAGGTCTGATTGATTCTGTGCTAGTCATGACTTAAAATGGGGACAAATGAAGACAAAGGGAGTATGGTATGATGGGCTAAGATATGGTGAGGCAACTTGCAGACATGGACTGCCAGAAGAACTTCTGTTGAGGGGATTCCTGCCACCACAAGGGGCTCTAAAACACCTTGAAGCAACCACGCTGGAAGCATTAATGCCCTCCCGCCAGCAGCTTGGATAATCGTTCATTCTTGAGGCATGCCTAGCCCTGGCTCCTAGGATGGAGAACTGGGCTGGGAGCCATACAGAGGAGCAGATCTCCTGGACTGGGACTCAGCATGCGATGAAAAGCTTTGACTTTTCGTGAGAGAAGGAGTCCTGGACGGGAGCATGTGTGGCTGAACCCAAACTCCTAACTCACAGCATCTTCTATTGAAACCAGGCCTCCTGCCTGCCACTCACACAAATTCTTACTCCTGGCCCATCAGTTAAGAAAACTGTTATGAAAATAACATTGAGTAAAGCTGGAGGCTGTGACTCTGGAGAAGTCATCCATGCTGTGCTGAGATGTTAGGCCATGACATCTGGTATGGTTCTTGGGAAGATTGTAGGGCTCCAGTTAAATTCGACTCGGTCTGGGTGGCCAGGTAAAACCATAAGGGACACATGGGACAGGCCCAGAGTTTTCACAACATCCTGTGCAAAGAAAGTCTCCAAATGAATTTGTAGTACATTATGATCACATCTAAAAAAAATAATAACCCATATTTAAACAATTCTTTAAAATTAAGTAACTATAAACTCACTGAATAGGAGCAGTCAATGGTTACAATTTTCCTATATATTTTCCAGTATTATTCATGTGCATTTCTATGGAGACCACAGTTGGCTCTGATGCTAAATCTGTACAGTTTATTGTGATAGCTGTGCTGGCTAGTTTTATGTGAACTTGACACAAGTTAAGTCATTTGAGAGGAGGGAACCACAATTAAGAAAATGTCTTCATAAGATGGGGTTATAGATAAGTAATTACTGACTGATGTGGGAAGACCCTTCCCATATGGGCAGTGCCATCCCTGGACAGGTGGTTATGGTTGTATAAGAAAACAGGCCAAGCAAGCTAGGAGGAGCAAGCCACTAAGCAGCACCCCTCCATGGCCTCTGCATAGCTCCTGCCTCCAGGTTCCTGCATGTTTGAATGCCTGTCTTGACTTCCTCTGATAATGAAACACAAGCCAAATAAATCCTCTCTTCCCAACTTGCTTTTGACCATGATGGTTCATCATAGCAATAGCAATAGTAATCCTAAGTAAGACAATAGCCAAAAGATAGAAATAGCCACTCAAAATAAAGTTAGTGTTCTAGGGTTTTATTGCTGTGAAGAGACACAGTGACCATATAAAGGACCTTATAAAGGAAAATATTTAATTGGAGCTGGCTTATAGTTCAGAGGTTTGTGGGAAAGCATGGTGGCATGCAGCAGACATGGTTCTGGAGAGGAGTGCAGAGTTCTCTATCTTGATCTGCAGGCAGCAGGGAGTGAACTGTCTCACTGGGCATGTCTTGTGTATGTGTGAGACCTCAAAGCCCACCTTCATTCACAGTGACACACTTCCTTCAGTAAGGCCACACCTACTTCAACAAGGCCACACCTCTTAAAAGTGCCGTTCCCTATTCAATCATATGAGTCTATGGGGGCCATGCCTATTCAAACCACCACAGTTAGCAAAAATAAATTAAGAAATCCAGCCCTTGAGTCGCACCTGCCACTTCTTAGTTGTTCAGAATTAGACGCATCTCTTGGAAAGTGAAACACTACTCACAGACAGCACACGCCATGATGAGTATGAGCACAGGCCCACACATGTCCAACTGGGAGAACCTGGTCTCAGGAGGTGCTCCTGGGAAGTGTTGTATGCTTTTGCGTGGGGGTCCTTCATGGGAAGGCTGTAAGTGATTGGGGAATGCGGCCTCAGAAAGGGCTAGAGATTCTCCTCCCTCCCTCCTAGCCTTCTCCTGGTTTGCAATGTGAATGTGTGACTTACAGTGCTCCAACCATTCTGTACTTCCTGTCCCTAACTGGAAACCCATGATGGGGTTGCCAGTCTTAGACGTTGATCAGTGAGCCTCATTAGCCCTTTCTTAGTTCGGAAGTAATTTGTCTCCGACAGTTTGATATGCTGACACAAATCAAACCAATACACCACAGTGGCTATAATTCTGCCTTAAAGTACTGGTTATGTACCACCTTCTGTGCTGAAATGTGGGCCACAGAGACCCATTCATATGGCATTCAGCCGTGGGCATCTGAAATCACTCTTCTAAACCATGTCTTTAAAGCTGGATATTCAAACTACTTATAGTTCGCCGTTAAGTAACAAGTGTTCCACAAACTTTATAATAGTATTTTGGTTAGCCATTACTTCTAGAGCAGGCTGCAGCTTCTTAAAGTTGTTTCCATACCTGGGACAAAGTGCTCTATGGCTTCTTTGGTAGTTAAGCAGTGTGATCTTTAGTAAGAGGCGCGCGGGCTTGTTTTTGGTCCCGGTGGCTGCTCGGCTCCCACCGCCCGGTGTCTGGCTAGCTTATACCCGAAATAATTACATGGAAACTGTATTTATTTAAATACTGTCTGGTCCACTAGTTCTAGCCTCTTATTGGCTAACTCTCACATATTTGTTTACCCCATTTTTAATAATTTGTGTGTTACCACGAGTTGTGGCTTACCAGGAAAGATTCAGTGTGTCTGACTTGGGAGTTTTATGGCGGGCAGTTCTCTCTAACTCTGTCCCCTTCCCAGTATCCTGTTCTCTTTCCCTGTCTATCTAAGTCCTGCCCTATCAAAAGGCCAAGGTAGTTTCTTTATTAACCAATAAAAGCAACCCAAATACAAAAGGACCCTCCTACACCAGTTATCTCAAAGATGTTCGCTTTGCAATTCCTGTTCTGTTTTGGTTTCGTCTTTGTTTGAGACAGGATCTCCTTTTGGAGTTCAAGCTGCCCCTGAACTCATGATCCTCCTGTCTCAGCCTCCCAAGAGCACACACTACCACACCTGCTCGTGTTCTTAGATTTTTCCTGGGATTTCTAACTTACTGTATTTCTTTCTTTCTTTCTTTGGAAGGGTGGAGGAGGGTGGTGAACTTTCTTTCCTTTTATTTTTTAAACATAATTTTTTTTGATTCTTTGGGAATTTCACATCATGCACCCCAATTCCCCTATTTTCCTAGTCCTTTCTATCTGCCCTCTACTCTTGTAACCTTCCCCAAACGAAAATAAGAAATAAAAAATAAAATTAAGACAAAACAAACATCTTGCCAACCCCTCTGGGCAATGACCTGCTCCTCTACCAATTATGGCCTTCTCTCATCCCCGGCACAGCTGTGGCATCTCCACATGCAGTACTCACTCTGCCTCTCTTGTTTTCCTGTCTCTCTATAGCACATTCTGTGGTAGATGCATTGGAAGCTGCAGTGGGTCACATAGTTTACTCTTTTTCCTAAACAGCTCTATTTGAAAATGCTCCTTATAGTGAGCTGTTGGTCTGCCACCTTCAGTGCTTTCTGAGACTTCTCTCAAATAGCCTGCTGTTGCCCAAGTCATGGAGATCCTGTGGCTGTGGTTCTGAAGGATCTACCACTTTACTGGCTCCAGCAACTCCTAGATAGGGTAGATGTTGGGATGAGCCCTGGATCTAGGCCTGGGTGGGAGCTGAATTGGTCAGTCCGGGTCTCCACTGGACCTCCCCTTCCCCTCAGTGAGGGACAGGGCCAGCTAAGTGCAGCTCTCAGGCACCAACATGGCTTCAGGTGATAGCCCACACCACAGACATCCACCTGACCTTTGGTGCTAACATGGGTCTCAGACATCAACACAGACTCTAGCTGCACTATCAGATATAGCCGTTGGTAGTAGCCCAGGCCCAGACATCGCCATGGCCTCAGGTGGCAGTGTGGCCACTCAGGTCAGTATGGCCCTCCACAGCGGCCCAGGCCCAGACATCGCCATGGCTTCAGGTGGCAGTAGAGCTCCTTGTATTAGCCCATTCCTCACTGCCATCGAGTCCAACGTCTCTTTCTTTGCCATCACTCTACCACACACTTCATCTTCCCCTCTCACCATCACAGCGTCCAGGGTAGTGAGCCCTACAGGCCAGACCGGCACTCAGGTGTCATCTCTTGTATTTCTTCCATGAGTTCCTTTTGTTGAATTTTTAACTGAAATATTCATTCCTTTCTGAGTGAGTCATACAAGGCCTGTATATGTGAGTGAATTAACACTTTGTCACATAACTCCAGAAAGATATTTTCATTTTGTAGTTACTCTTCTTAGATTTCTGTCTTTGATAAGATGCTTTGGTTCAGCCCTGATAAGGTTCATGCATGCATATTGACCATTCTATGATTAACTTTGTTTAAATCCCTAAAACATCAGGACATCTGGAATTTATTTAGGGTGTGGTGTGAGCCTGGTATTTACAATTGCTTTCTAAATGCTTAGCCAATTTCCCCCGAACCATTTGTTGAGTTATTAATTCCTTCTCTACCGATTTAAAACTTCTAATACTCTGTATATCTGTACATACATACTTGGGTCTGTTTTTATACTCCTGATTCTGTTTTATTGCTGTCTTTTTAACTTGGTATATGTAACACATTGCTTTAATTACTTGCACTATATATTACATGCTAATATTTGTGTGGTGAGTCTTAAAACTCTTCATTTCCAAAACACTTTTGACTTTGCCCTCATATGTGTTCTCTCAATGTTAAAATCATTTTCTGAATGTCCAGAAAATAGCCCTGTCAGAGGTTTTTATTGGTATGGTTGAATATAAAATTAACTTTGTGAATTTGATTTTTACCCATATTCAATATCTTCCCATTCAGAAATATGCTATAACTTTTTTGTGGGTATTTGTTTCATCTCGGACTTAAACACCTGTATGTCTTTCCAGTTGTTTCTTCACTGGGGGCCTGGAGTGTTTTTTTTTTACTACCACTCTGTCAGCAACTTACGAAGAGAGTTCATCTTTTTCAGATACCCCTGGCCCTGCACGCTGGATAGTGGAGATGGGCTGCAAATATAGAGAGTGGCCCCTGGATGCAGACACATGACAGCATGTTTTAGCCTTCATGTCGCTCTAGACTGAGACTACTGCCCAGGTTGGCCTCAGGTGCGCTGTCCTCTCCCCTTGTGCTCTCAAGGTGGGTACGCACCATCATGGCTGTTTCTGAAAGTGTTGTTGGAATACAACAGACAAGGCATACATTTGAATATTGATCGCATAACGACTTCAATAGTTTTACATCAAATTTTCATTTTACGAGTGTGTGGGATGCGGTGGAGGTGGCACATGCGCCATGGAACACATGTGGACGTCAGAAGATAACCCCAGGGAGTCGGTTCTCTCCTGTTACATTTACATGGGACCCAGGGACGGAACTCGGGCAGACAGGTTCGCACAGCAGGTGTCTTTACCTCCAGTCATCTTGCCATACTCTCTGCTTTGCCTTTTTATTTTAGTTCTAACAGATTTCAGGTTGGATCCCTTAGGCTTTTAAGAATATAAAGCCATTATTATTATTATTATTATTGTACTAAGAATTGAACCCAGAGCCTCACACATTCTAAGCATATGTTCCAGCCTTGAGCTATATCCCGGCCTTTGCTTTTAGAAAGTATTTGTCGATGTTAAGGCTTCTTTACCCCTTTTCCTTACAGGCCAACATAATGCAACTCTGAAAGAGCAGAGATCTTTGAGACAGAACCAAGTGGGGGAAATTGGAGCTGTGCCTCCTGCTAGCTGGAGCCTCCTGCAATTTACCCGATGTCTGAAACTCAGTTCCCTCAAAGACAAATAATGAGACCTCTTTTCCAGGGATTGTGTGAGGATTAAACGAATAAGTGCCTTAAAGCACACAGCCGATACCTGGCACACACAGTTACTATTATTGCCTGTCTGAGTGCATTGTCTGGCGCGCCCAGAATGTTAAAAAATAACGATACGCATGGACAGCTAAACTTTAATGGTAAAAGATTCGTTTCCAAATGGAAATACCAGGCCCTGATGACGACGACGATGATGATGACGAACATTTATTAAGCACTTGTGCCCAATTCAGGGCATAAATCACGGGGACAATTGTAAGAAATTACCCCAGCATCCTACAAACTCATTTCCAATCACACTGCCGTGATGCACTCATTCTGACATTTGATTAATTTGTGGAATAAGAAGTAGTTAAGCGTGTCTGGAGCAGCCCACCTAGGATGCCTCAGTTCGTGCTCTGGTCACTCAGGATGTTGTGTTACTCACCTAGTAAAGACGAAAAAGCAGACTGAGAAGCAGACCCTGGAGGGAAGCTGCATTGAGGGCTCATGTGTCAACCACGGGTGGAACCACATACCTGCGCATGTTATGGTACAGTGCATTTTACGCTGTCTCCATGTTCATCATGCGGACTGTCTCTCTGAGAGCAAGGAGTGAGACTGAGAACTGATAACGCCGTGGGCTTTAGGAGATGAGGCCTAAGTGGAGAAAAGTGAGTAGGCTCTTCAGAGCACCTCGCCTCTCGTACGGACCTTCCTGCCTCCCTCTCTGCTTTCTGTCCAACATGAGGTGAATGGCTGTCATCTGCCAGATTCTTCCACCAACATGATGGTCTGCCTAGATGCATGAGGGCAAGACTCGACCACAAAGTGACAACCAAAACTATGAGTCAAAATAACCTTCATCCGGGCTGCGCAGTGGTGGCATACACCTTTAATTCCAGCACTTGGGAGTCAGAGGTAGGCATATCTCTGTGAGTTTGAGGCCAGCCTGATCTACAGAACGAGTTTCAGGACAACTAGAAACACAGTTACACAGAGAAACATTGTCTTGAAAAATCAAAATAAAATAACTTTTATCCTTTTAAGTTGTCCTCTCAACTCTTTTGGTCACAGAAGCACGAGAGTAGTTCATAGACCTGGCATTAGTAGTTAAAACATGGGAAGTGTTTGGCTCTGCCCTTGAGTCGTTCATAGATGGGAAAAGCCATAGCGAAGGACCATTATAGCAAAAGAACCCACAGTCAGTGTGAGACCGTACAGAGCGAAGTGCTGGTGCCGGCAGGCAGGAGCTGGAGGCCTATGATGGAATGCTGGGTGTGGGCTGTAGAGACAATGGGCCTAGGGCTGGCCTCACAATCTAATGACTGGGTGTTTTAGGTGGGCAAGAGTGGCATGCTAATGGAGGGTATGGCTTTTGCAAACCTATAGGCATCATGGAGCCCGCCAGGTACTTTGGTGAAGTAAACTGAAAAATAGGCGATATTGTAACAAGAGTCAGCTGGGCATGAAGGCATGCTTACCTCAGACTGTTTAATGAGGCCAGCAGAGGAGGGATGGGAAGCAACTGTGCTCTCTTCACTGTCACAGCCTTGATATTCATGGGGGTGAAACAAAAATAAAGCAAATAAATGCAGCTCTTTCTGGAAAAGGACCGAGTGAGTATGTGAGATAGGCCACCTCCTTACGGCTCAACCAGAACCCGTTTCCTCTACTTTCATCCCATGTCTCCATTTTTCTTCCCACCCATAGAAGGTTATTGAACTCTCTCCCCAGACTCACATGTATATCGTGTGTACACGAAGGGTGTACCCTGTGGCCCCAGTTACATGCTGACGATCCAGAATCCGGCAACTGATTCATTTCTCGCCCCTAACCAGCCTCTCCTTTCTCTCCGCACCCTGCTTCCTTCCAGGTATTTGGGCTTGGCAGGCTATTAATGGGTGGAACCCACAGACACAAGGAAGTGATTTTTATGGTCTTTCTTCTGGGCTCATGTACAATTTTCAGAAATTCCTTTTGATCCTTTAAGATCCCAGCAGCCAACTCTGGTTAACATCACCAAGAAGGCAGCCGCACCCAGCATGGGCCTAGGACCACACTTCTCCTGTGCCAAGCTGTAGGCAATTTTATCCGCTTGCCTGGAACTCGGGGCATCTTGAGAGAATTCATGGAAAGGGAAGTGGAGGGAGGGTTTGGATAATTAGCATGTGAGTATGATTAATGTTTCCATCTGGGCAAAGCATTTTGTACCAAATAAATACCAAATTAATCTCTTAAAGAGTCCATTGCCATCTTCCCTTCTAGATCGACTAAAGTAATCTTTATTTTATATACAGAAATTCTTGACCACGGGCCTAGCAGGAGCGTAAGAGTGACCCTGTTTTGGTCATTTGAAACTTCAGTCTGTTTTCCTGCAAGTCTTAGAGATGTTTGGAGTGGAAGCCCCGAGGCACAAAGACAGTGGGAGAGAGTGAACTTGCCTGTAGGCTGGGGAACCCTAACTGCCTTGCTATGCTGGGGCCGGTTCTGGAATCTGAGAATCTCTTTGAGGCTCTTATCAGGCCTCCTCATCAGTGCCTTTGGTGTGTTTGCAAGCAAAAAGAAAAGTGATCATGTGTTATTTATGACTGCATTTCCCCCCCTTGAGGTGAAGCCTTGCTATATTAGCCAGGCTAGCCTTGAACTCCTGGGTTCAAACAGTCCTCTTGTCTCAGCCTCCCAAGTAGCCAGGGCTACAGATGTCCAACTCTGCCCAGTTTGGATCCGTTAATTTTAAAATGAGATTACAGCACTGGTTCTATGAAGGAAGTACTAGGAGGCAGAGGATCTTAGCCATTGTCTCACTTACCTCATCCAATGTAGTCTAGTAATGCATTTGAACTCTGTATAAAGTCTCTCCACATAAATAAAATAGAAAATGAACACTGAGTGACAATACAAGAGAGAAGAATTGATTCTCATTGACCACCTGGTTCAAAGGATGGACAGAAAAAATTCACATCAATCTAGAGTGCAGACTCTAATGTGGGTCCCAGGGTGCCATGCTCAGGATACTTGTTTATGCCATGTTTTGGAAGCAGACGTTAGGTTTAACAGCCTGAAGTTAACACACTGCAAACACTGAATCATTCTCCTAAGCTCATGGAGTGGTTTTGAACCACAGGTAGATGGATAGCGCTGCTAGCCATGGAACGTGATTTAAGAAAAAAACTGTTATAATTGCAGACTCAACACAGAACTCGGAGAGATTCAATGAGATAAAGCCGAGTAGGTGAGGTTGTATCATTCTATGCTTTCTTAATAGGAGGCTCAGATCCTACCTCTCTTAAATAGTGTTAGTGGGACAGAAGCCACATCCTCTAGATGCCATCTCTGAGAATGATGTCCCTACTTTTCCAACATAAGCATATGCACTGAGTCGATAAAACAGAGGTTACAGAAATGGACACCCGCTTAGCATATTTTTCTACTATTTTATTTTTGGCTGTGCTGGAGATGGAACCCAGGACTTCATGCACGTGAGGCACGCACAATTGAGTCCTCCACCAGCCCCTCAGTGTGTTTTAATTAGACAGTCAGGCCCAGGATACACAACACCTTCTAACATGTGCTTCCATGGAACCCAACACATCAAAAACACCACCAGAGCTAAAAATATTAAGGGGACATAAAATGCATACTTGCCACAGGTTCAGCAGTGGCACTTTAGATGGGCTACCACATGTGCCAAAAGGAGCAGTTTGGTGCCAGAGGCTCAAATTCATAAACCCAGAGGAACTTGGAGAAATCTTGCTGCCACCCTCCTACTTGGATGTAGAGGGCATGGAACAGCTCATGCATTCCCAGTTACTTGCTGGCTGGAGTGGATTGTGTCTCATCTTCTTTCGTGGTTTTCTGAGTCTAAGAATGCTAGTGATAGCCATAACTTGCATCTGAATATCTCTTCACAATTAGAAGCCACATCCCTGTTGAAACAATGGAAGGTGGGGATTATTAGCCATGAATTACAGATGCAGTAACAGGGACACAGTCTAGGTAACTGGCCAAAGGACACATCGCTAATGAGTGACAGAAAGGGGTTCAACCCTGTTTTAGAAGCCTACTAGTCTAGAGATTTTTCCAAACAACGGAGAGCTTCTTGACTATAAGTGGGAGACTTTCAGAGAGAGTGAACCCCAGGACACACATTCAATCTCTACCCATTCTTCCTTCCGAAAGTTCTGCAGGGAGTGATTGGGCTATTGAACGGGTATTTGCTGGGACCTTTGACACAGAGTAGTTCTTTCATTCTGTAAAGTGAATCCCAAGGCTGGCTAAAAAATATTCTACTTAACATATCAGCCTTCGGCTCTGTATGTAAAATGCAAAAAGTCTCATGGCTTCTTCTCCAGAGAATAAGTGCAAACCATGATTGTGTCCAAAAACAAAACAAAACAAAACAACAGTAAGAAGCAAGGCTCTGCCTCTGTGTGGGTCCTGCCTTCTTGTGGGGCCCACTGTGCAGGCCTAGGAATAAGGAAACCTGTACATGGCTCCCTAGTCATTGATCTCAAAGCTTCTAAAGCTCCATGTTGGAGGAACAGGGCTTGGTTTGAATCCCAAAACAATGACGTAGCAGCACAAAGTAAGCTTAGGACATCCACGTCATCTCTTTAACCCATTGTTTTTTGAGATGCTGCTGCTAAGGTCTCTGACTCAGGGAGTTGCTGAGGTCACAGGCCATACATGCTCACTTCCTAGGACAGGCATTGCTTGCAGTGCTCCTGGAAACAGATATGTATGGAGTGCTGTCGTTTCCTTCACCTCCAAACCCACTCTGTGCTTCTCCAGGCATCAGCTGGAAATTCCAGTTAATTTTGACCTTAGCTGTTGAGTTAGAACAGACCCTTCAGGTGATATTCAAGTCCCACAAGTCCTCTCTTTACCTCAGCATCTCAGCTCTCTGCTTGTCCACCTAGCCTACAGATAAGCCATTCAGTGTGCCCTTCCTCGTGGGTTGCAATTTGACAGACGGCTTGACAAAAAACCCAGGCAGCTCTGCCCAGGGCACAGCTTGGAAACAGGAATGTTCAGAGGAGGGTGTGGCAAAGACTATGAAGCTCCCTCTCCCTCTCTGGGCACTTTGCTCTCTCAATACACCTTCCCATGCTCACCACCCTGCAGGATCTCTAATTGCCTCTATGAGGGGTCTTTATGAAGCTCTTATTATCAGAGACAATTGACGGAACCACTGGCCACCGGTGATCAGGTGGACCTCTACCTCTTCAGATCCTGGAGGGAGTTCAACTTTCCAAGCTGGTCAGATCTTTCTAGAACCAGCCCCCCCCCTTGTTAAAGCCCCAACCCCCAGCACCCCAACATGCAAATAGATACACAGGTCAGTGTTGTAGAACAGAGACCTGAGAACACATGTCTGCAACTTACAGGCTTTATGCAGAAGCATCAGGGACATGCACCTGAAAGGGAAAGTCCATTTAGTCAATGGCACTTGGAAAACTGACTATCCACAGGCAGAGGCGCCCCCCCCAAGGCTCTTATCTCTCACCAAATACAACAGTCAACTCAAAATGGACCCCAAACCCAAGTTTCCAACTATAGAGCTACTAGAGGAAAACTTGAAAGAAAAAAAAAGACCTTATCTTTTCTTCAGACATGTTCCCAACACATAGGCAAGAAAGAACAAATTTAACCAAGTCAACTGCACAGCAAAGTAAATCCTCATCAGAGTGGAGAGAGAACCAATAGAGCAGGGTAAAATAACAGCAGACCATTCACCCAACAAGGAATGAATCTTTAGATACCAATGGAGCAACTCAGGAAAGGCACACAATGCAGTCTGCAAATGGGCGGATGATCCAGGAGACATTCACACGTACACTGCAGCACTGTCTGCAATAGCTACGACAGAGCCAACCCAGGTGTCCATCAATGGATGAATGGATAAACGGATAATAAAATGTGCCATGAACACCCAGTAGAATAGTCCCCACAAAGGGGTGAAATTTGGTTGTTTGCATCAATGTGATTGGAACCGAGGGACATTAGGCTAAGTGAAGTAAATCGGGAACAGAAAGACAAATATTACATTTTATCACAAGTAGAATGACCTTGGACAGCTAGCATAACCGCAGACACTCTATGTTATAGCAGTATAGCCAGCCGTGTTTGAGAACAGTCAACTTAAAACCACAACTTTCACCTCAAAGGGGATGAGAAAAAGTTTATTTGGAGTCCAAATATGAGAGCCCATGGGCCTGTGAACATGGAATCAGCTCGCCCCAAATTCCATTCTGCAATGTAGTAACAACTCAGTGAAGTTTCTCTAGTGACAAAACGAAGTCAGAAATCAAAGCACTTCTGAGAATGCAATGGCGGGTGTGTCTCTGTCTTAGCTACTTTTCTGTGGCTGTGATGAAACACCAGGATCAAAAGTAACTTAGGGAGGAAGGGCTTTATTCCATGCAACAGTCCATCACTGAGGGAAAGTGGGGCAGGGACTCAAGACAGGAACCTAGAGGCAGGAACTCATGAGACACTCTGGAGGAATACTGCTGACTGGCCCTTTCAGCCTGCTCTCTTACACCATCCAGGACCGTAGGCCGAGGGATGACATCACCCCCATTGGCTGGGCCCTCCCACTTCAATCATTAATCAAGACAATCCCCCCCACAGACTTGCCCACAGGCCAACCTTATGGAGCATTTTCTCAGTTAAGATTCCTGCCTCTGGGATACCACTAGGTTTGTGTCAAGTGGAGGAAAGCCAACTAGCACAATTTCGTGGGTGGTTAAGGCAAACTGGGTGGCCTGGGTGGTGATCTCAGCACTAAGCCTCAGATGCTATCTGCTGACATACTAAGCCTTTTGGTTAGTGGAAATGTGGCTTCTGTGTCCTCGATCCAAAGGATTTACCTAGTGGATACCTAGGAGGAAGATTACAAATAACAACCTGGGGCCAATCAGGATCCAAGATAATTTGTTCTGAACTTGCAACATCCCAACCTCTCCACAACCATTGAGGTTCTAGTAATTTAAGCAGCCTTACAAAGCATTCAGTGGAAGGTGTGTGGGGTTTTTTTCCAGAATTTTTTATTCATATAATAATTAATTGAGTATTTTCAAATAAGCAGTAGAGAAGGTTTTGACTGTCCCTGATATAAATAATGATAAATATTTGAAAGGCTAGATATACAAAGTAGCATGATCTAATTATATTACCTGTCTACATTAATGAACTTTCACATTATTCCTTATAAATATGTACAGTTATATGTTAATATAAATTTTAAGACAATAAATGCCGCTGGTGCTGCTGGCTACCTACATATTTATCTAATGTAAGGATGCGAGACTATGTTTAGTCTAAAGTCAGTTTAATTAGACAAAAAGAAAAAATAGAAACCCAAAAGTTAAAGAATCCTATGAGAACTTTGGGTTAGACAAGAATGTCTCCGTATCACAGTCTCGGTGTCATCCACGGCTGATGGTCCTGGCACCGGCTGCTTTGTTTTCCTAGGGTGTCCCGTGGAGATAAGGCAGGACTGGAATCTCAGCATTGCTGGCTGAAGGAATAAAGCTGCGGCATACGAGTGAGTCTTCGCCACTGGGAACCCCCCTTTCTGCCACAGCCTCCAGCAGCACGTTCTGTTACTGATCATGACCGCGTTCCCCTATTCAGAGCGCTGGCAGCCTTGGCAGCCGCCTGCACCCTCATGTGGGTATTATCTGGGGCACGCTGGCTGTTTATAGGAATTCCACCATTAACGACTGGGTTCTGCTGGAAAGAGGCGTGAGTCTGCTCCAGTTCCTATCCCTCTCCTCAAGCGGCTCCCTCGCCTCTCTGTCCCTCTGTTTTGTGTTTTAGATTCAACGGGATCTTTCACGTCTATAACAAGCACTTGCTTTGAACTTAAAAATAAACATTATGAAAGAAAAAAAAAAGTCTGGTCCAATCTGACTTGAAATGGCCCAACACGATTAGTAATAGGCTGCGAAACGCCTCCTCCTTATCTCCGGAAGCAGCTGCTAGCAGCATTTTGAGGGGTCAGGCTGGTTGTTGTGGGGTGATTATTTTTTTGAACAAAGCATAAGCCCCAACTGATTCATGTAGATGAAGTCTCCTTTGTCAAAGACTCAACCTTTCTAATTTTTATTCTCTCTCTTTGGCTTGATCCCAATCATTCATGCCAGCATGGGGGTAGCTGGGCTCCAGCCTCAGTCTGGCCAGTTTCTCTTTCTTCTTTCTATATCTTTGCTTTTCTTCTTTCTTCTTGGATCTCCTGGTCAGATCCAAGTGCTTTCCAATTGAGGAAACACTATTTGGGGCACACAGGCCACCGCTGCTATTTAGGAGCCCCCCAAATGCTGTTTGGCATTTGGAAAACTGGCTTATGAATACACATGGGGTCTTGCATGTCAACAACTGCAAAGTGAGGATAACAGGTTTGCATCTTACAGCATTTCAAGGCCTCATTCAATGAGATTTAATGAGAAAAAAAAAGGGCCAAATGATAGTGGATTTTTTTTCTTCTTCTCAACGCTCTTTTTAAACCAGCTGCCCACTTTATCCTCTAAAAACAAAGATGGAAGAATATATATTTAGTTCTCTTAATTCACTGAAACATTTAGTTTTAGAATATTAAAATACTTTAAGCAGATTAATTATTACGTGTATGATCTACAAGTCTATTGCAGAAGAAATAAAAGATTGCCGAGAGGTTTGCATCAATCTCCAGTTAAACTCAGTTCAGAGAAATGGCATTTAGAATTCTGCCAAAGAGGGAGCCAGCATGAAATCCTTTCTGAGCCTTTTACTCTCAAAAGATATCTGAGAAGTGCTAAAAGTGAAAAATAGCACACATTCATTCTCAGTGAATGTGTAGCCTATTTGGGGAGATGGGACATCAAAGACCTTGCATCTACACTGAAGATTTCCTTAGGTTCTTGGGTTGATTCCCAAGAGATGAAAAGCATCGGAAGATCACTGCATGGCAAATAAACGCCACAAACAACAGGTATCAGACCCAGGATGCAGGAGCTAGGGGTGTGGCTGCAGGAGTCCATGTGTCTGAGGGAATTTCAAGCAAGTGATGGAATGCTTTCTGGATTTTAATACAGTTGGGATGTGGCAGGTAGAAAAAAATATATCAGGAGAGAGGAACTAGATGAAGACTTGAAGAAGTGTGTTCTAAAGTTGATCAGGCACAGTTAATTTAGCTTCTTTGCTAGCAGAAGAATCCATGCAGAGATGTCATTCAACAGAGCATCAAAATCATTTGACATTGGGAAATGCCCAGGGAAAGAGATTTAAAACTTGCTCACAGAAAACTTCAGAATAAATGGATGGGGCTTCATCACCACATTTTGGGAGGGGATAGAAAAAGGCACAAAAATTTATTTGAGAATTTATTTATTTCTAGAATTTATTTGGAAATGGAGAGAGCTAAGAATACGATAACACTAGATTGTAAGGTGTTTTTATATAGCTGTAACCAATAGGTTTTACACGTTACTATATAAAGGGAAATAAACCAATAAAGTAAGAGCTATTAGAAGCTGATTCCCACATGATTGTTCACTTACTGCATGACTCAGTTACTAGATATGTTATTGGTGGCAGTGTAAACGTGTGCGGAAAACATGTATATGAGCCAGCAGCTCCACGTTTGAGCCTACCAACCAAAATGTGTACAAATGTATATGAAAAACATGTCTGAATAGGCACACGTTGGCACAGCGTATTGTAGCTTTCATCTCGGCCCATTTGCTGTTGCTGTACCACACACTGAAGAGTTTGTAAAGTGTACCAGTGTACTTTGCTCAGTCTGAGGCTAGGGAGTCTAAAGGCACCAGGTTGGCCTCTGGCCAGGGCCTTCTCATTGCATTTGAACATGGTGGATGGGCTTCCATGGTGAGACAGAGCTATCTTAGGTCTCAGTTTGAATCAAGGCCTCTGACCACGAAGGCCACACTTCTTTGTCACCTCCACATGCCACCAGCCTAAATTTCAGTCATATTTCCTACTTGTTTGTTACCATATCAGTGGCAAGCAAATTTCAACACATGGTTTTCTTAAAGATTTATTTCTGTTATTTTGAATTACATGTGTGTCTATATCTGTGTGTCTGTGGGTAGGTATGCACACATGTGTGGATGTCCCCTTGGAAGCCAAAGGCATTTGTTTCTGGAGCTGGCGGTAAGACAGTGAGTTTCCCAATGTGGGTATTGGGAATTGAACTTAGGTCCTCTGCAAGACCAGTATGTGATCTTAGCCAATGAAACATTTATCCAACCCCTCAACACTTGAATTTTAAGGAACACATTCAAATTGTAGAAGCTCCCTTTAGACATTAACCTAAATATCAATCAACAGTTGAATGGATGATAAATTACAGTTAATTCACAGACCATAACACTAGAGATCAGGGTTTGGTAAACATTTTTCCATAAAAGACTGGCACTAACCAGGTGGTGGTGGCGCACGCCTTTAATCCCAGCGCTTGGGAGACAAAGGCAGGCGGATCTCGGTGAGTTCTAGGCCAGCCTGGTCTACAAGAGCTAGTTCCAGGACAGCTAGGGCTGTTACACAGAGAAACCCTGTCTCAAACACAAACAAACAAGCAAAAGACTGGCACTAAGCATTACTTTGAGGTACTTTGGGGGGACATACAACTCTTACCACTATAAGATATCTCTGCTAGTGTATGAATACAGCCAGGGACAACACATAAGGTAACAAGAACGGTTGTACTCCTGGAATTCCATTTATGGACAATGAAATTTGGTTCTATATAATTACTATATCACAAAAATATTACTCTTTTTTTGATTTATTTCAACTATTGCAAAATATAAAAAGCAGTCTTAATGGGAGGTCATTTATAAAGTTATGGTTCATGATACCAAATATGATTAGAAGATATAAAGATGAGGTCATGCATCCATCCTTGCTTTTGCTTATTTTCAGCCTTTTAGTCTATAAAAAGACTCAAGATAACAGAGCCAGGTTGTTCCTTAGAAAGTTCTACAGAAACAGGTATAAAAGAGAGGAGAGAGTGCTGGATGCCACACTCTTCGTGTCAGTGACTCGATGGGAAGAAAACCGAGATTAAAAATAAATGGCGTGTGCTTTGTGATTTCACTCATAGGAAGCACAAAACATACAAAATTAAACTGATAACAATAAAAGCAAACAGTTCTCTTTGGACACGGTGGTCAGGCAGGCCAATCCCTCGGGCAGATGCTCTGCTAGGCGGTAGCTAACTGGGGTGAGCCCTTGACAAAAGCCCATCAAGCTATGTTGTAAACGTATTGCACAGACACTCCCCAACTTCCAAGGTTTCAGCTGTACGATGAACTTTCCAAGTATTAAATGCATTTGAACCTTAGAGTCTGTTTGTCTCACAGCAGGTAATCTGGACCCAACCCACTGCAAATCAAAGAGCTTCTGTGTTTCAACAGAGCGGGCTGTTTGTTTCCTTCTCTGTTTTAAATAATTGACTATCATTTTAGAGGAGAGAATCATGTGATGGCCAAAAGATACAGAGTTTACAGATGGACAACTGGGTCTGGGTGCTGGCTGAGTCACCATTGTTAAGCCTCTGCACTTCTCCTCTGTTCTCTAGTTTTTCAAGAGGTTGGAAAGAGAATAGCAACAGAACTCACATCATAAATTAATCTACATCAAGCCCCAAACCGCTCCTCTAGGAACTCTGAATGCTAACGATTACAGTTTTTACCCAATGAGTCTTTGCTTTGGGTCTTACAGTTCAGCTTGTTACGGTGCCGTAAACTCTCAACTATGTCATGTATTATGTTTAATTTAACATTAATGTCATTACATTACATATGCCAGGAGCACAGACCTCCTCCTAACTTGCATGTGGCTTAGTTCCCCAGGAATCTGACTCAAGAAGAACCTGGTGGGTAAGCCTCAGCGTATGGTAAGCCCCACATGTTCCTTAGAAAGACAGTATTTCCCTGGAAAGGTTTGGTGCTACTGATACTGAGGACTTGGAGATCTGGGGACCCAAAGAAATGTGTGTTCCTATTGTGAACTAGTTGGTCCCTACAAACCAGAAGGGCCATGTTGGACAGGTGTGGGGCCTATGCTTCTGCTGCTTGCCTGTGCCCTACCCCAGGCTTTATACCCAAGAAAGACAAGGCAGGATCTCCTAGAGTCTAGGCACTTTTCTAAGACATGTTCCAGCTCCGTAATCTTAATCTTCTCCTGGAATAATCAAAGAAAACCAGCTATGAATATATAACCTCATTTTACATTCTCCAAAGATCATACTGGGTACAGTGTTTCTTGGCTTAAAAAAACTGAAGCAGAAACAAGGCCTGGTGGTTCAGTAGTCCCAGCAGCCTAAGAGGTTGGCATGGGAGGGTCACAAGTTCAAAGCCTCCTAGGCTACATAGAGTTCAATGCCTGCCTCGGCAACTTAGTGAGACCCAGTTTCCAAACTTAAAAACTAGATACACAAGAAAGGGGTTGAAGACACAGCTCAGTGGTAGAGATCCTTCCTAGCATTTGAGAAACTCTAGATTTAATTCACCGTGCCACCAACAAAAGAAGCAAGAAGGTATTTTTTTTTTTTTTTAAAAAAAAAAAAAACAACCAGGCTGGAAATATTCATTCATTTCTTCATCCCGCAACAAATTGTACTGATTAATGTACTTGATAAATAAAAAGCCACTGAAATCCATAATAAAAGGTTTAAAGATTTTCTTTGGTGGCAGCAGAGCTCCTTTAACATTTTGACCATGGGTTGCCACAACCTTTTAACCACCCCCCAAGTGATACCTATTTATATCATTGAGCCCATTTGTGGGACACTGACAAAAGTGGCCCTTTATTGATGAATACCAAGCCTTCCTGCTCTTTGCTGTTGTAATGCTTATTAAAAATGCTTTTTTAATAATCATTACAGCTATCCTTAAGGACATTTGGATGGACATTCTCCAACTTATTCACTGGGCAGAGAGACTGGATTATTATGTTAGGACAAAGTTCTAGATATGGATTAAAGGGCTCTGTTTTTTTTTTTAATGTGGAAAAAACGGTCTTGTGTCAAATTTATAAATCCTAGATACTCATAGACCATAAAGTAGTTCCATAGTTGGAACTGATTTTAGGGACAGCAGCTGAAGCCTACATGTCACAGTAGACAGAGTGGGGCTGAAGGCCAAGAGAAGTGCAGTTCACTCTCTCAACTTCTCTGAAGTCCCAGGGGCAGTGTTCAGAGGAGACAGGAATGTGGGGTGGAAGCAAGGGAGCTTCCCCTAGAATTGGCAGCCATGCTTCCACTCACGCTTCTCCCCTGGCCTTCCTCTAGAGCTTCCTGCCTCGAGCTAATGTGCCGTAATGAGATGCCAGGGAGTTGAGGAGCCACGGCAGCCGGCATCGTTTGCGTCACGGGACAGCCCAGGTGCCAGCATGTTCACAGATGGTCTGGGTATCTAGGCACAATGCTGTGTTGCAATTGCTGGGGAGGCCTGGGAGACGATGAAGGAATAGTGCTGGGATCCTCACTCCTTGTGGCTTGTATAGTATTAAAATATTAAGAAGTGGGGACAAAGCCCTGTGTACCGTTTCCTAGTCCCTGCTTCTCTTTTCCGGAGAGTTTACTGTCCTGTGTGAGCACCTTAGTGAGCAGTGTCGTGCAGATCAGGTGCTGCCGGGAGCAGTACCTTAGGCAGTGGCCAGGCCAGAGAGTCTCCAAAGCCCAGCTAGACTCAGAAACAGGCCCAGGTTTCACTGGCTACTAGACAGGGACAAGCACACTCTCCCTGGTATTTTCTTGGATGTTCCTCTTGGTTGTGTATTTAATTTGAGCAGAATCCATCTTTCCTCAAAATGAAAAAAAAAGTAAATATAGTTTTGGAGTCACTTCTAACTTGAATTTAGGGGGAAAACATTTTTCTCTCTTATGCAGACACCACCGCACCACATCAGAGTCAAGGCTCCATGGCTCTGCCATCCCTTCTGGCTTAGAAACATTCCTGATGCTTGGTAGACAGCCTTCCCACATCCTACCACATGCATTCCACTCTTGGGCCCACCTGGACCATCTGTGGCCTCTTCACTCATGGGGTGGGAAATGGTTTGGCAAAGAAAGCCTCACTAGCTGTCTTTAGGGAATCCACTCAGCATCCAGGCTGGTGGTCACTCTAGGGCAGATGATGTTGGCTCACTTTTGTCCAGAATATAGAAGCCCACTTCAGGGTGGAGCATAGTTTTGAAATTTCCAGGGCAGAGATAACACAAGCATTTCTTTCGTTTCATGGTGGGTGTTCTAGCACTACACATACATAGTGGTAGGTCTCAGAGAGTCCATATATCTAGAAATGAGCGCAACCTGGACTATAGGAGGGTTTATGGTGGTTAAATAAAAGCCACCATCCCTCAGGGACTTGTGAAACCTGTTCCCTTCTTCCAAAAGAAGTTGTTTCCCTTACCTCTGACTGAAGGGACATGAGGGGGTGACTTCTTGTGGAACCTGTCAGCACATCAAAGCTCACGCAGGTCTCATGTATATCACAAGTTCATGTTATACATTTCATGCCAGCCTCTGCCCTTCCCTCCCCCCAACTACTCATCCTCCTTAGAATCCATGTGATTGGTTCACCCCCCACTCTCTGGCTATCCACCCTCTCTCCCTATGCCTTGCTGTCTGTACTATTCTCACCCATTCTTGCTCATCCCCAGCCCTGGCCATGTCCAGTCTGCTTTCTTCTCTCTCTGCTCTGGACTCTCCAGATACCTCTGGATATTTTTCTTCTCTTCTTCACAAGAAAAACCTTCCCTCTAACACTGGAGTGAGTGGTCACATTGACAGTCTCTTTGCAGCTCTCCCTCACATATACCTAGGAGATCTGATAAATATTTGTCAAAATAAGTGACTGACCAAGACTTGGCCCATTGGTGTGCACACACAGGAATGTGCATAGCTTAGCTCCTAGCCACATGGAACATTGGAGAATTTCACAGTGGGGCAGGATGGGTGTGGAATTCCCATTCCATGGTTCGAAAAAAAAATCCTTTTTTAAAATTGAATCCCCTGTTAATTATTGCATTTAGTGAGGGTCTAGGCTTAGTGAAATAGCAGAACAAAGCCTGACCCGGTTTTAGATGGGGACTAGTTAAAGGGGAGGCTACAGGAAGTTGTGTGGGAAACAGAAAGAGGATGAAGGATGGGGGCAGTAAGCAGGTGAGGTAGGCTTGGCTCTGCGACATGTGATGCTCCCATATGGCTGTGCGGTTTAGACAGTGTGTGTGTGACTGTGGGAGGTGAGTTACGGTTGACCCTCAGCCACATGAGCTGGTGTGTAGCTCGAGTGATAAAGCATGTCTGTCCTGTTCAAGAGGCTCCAGGCATGACACACATGCACGCAAATTCAACTTACACTGTATTTTCTTTTTTCCAGTGCAAGGGATAAAAACCAGTGACTTGTGTGTGCTAGGCAGGCACTCTCCCACCAAGTGAATCCCACTATGGCTAAGGGCACGTTCACTGAGGGAAAGGACATCTTCCTAAGAGGAGAGTGACCACTCACCAACTCATGCATCTGCTAAGGCTTGGGTGGGTTAGGGTGTGGTATGTCTCTTTCTAACTTGTATAGTGTTCATACATGACAAGATGACATGTGAACTCAGCTCCATATTGACCTTTTATGATTCCAGTTCCCTCTTCTTAAACATGTTTGAACAGTAAGTATGTGCTCACCTGTATTCATGCACTCTCATGAATGTTCATGTTTGTGTTCATGCATGTTTATGTATGTGTATATATATGCTCATGTATATGTATTCATGTATATATTCATGCATGTGTATGGTGTGCACACGTGTTCATATATGTGTTTGGGCATATGCTAATGCATGTGTAAGTGTGTCCTTGCATGCATATTGATATGTGTTCAAGAACATTTTCATGTATATATGTTCACAAATGCTCATTTATTTGTTCATGCATATGTATACCTGTGTGTGTGTGTTAGAGAGAGAGAGAGAGAGAGAGAGAGAGAGAGAGAGAGAGAGAGAAAGAATGTGTATATGTGAATGTGCTCTTAATGTGATATTGAGAACTGAGTGTATGGTATTAAAATGATTGCTCCTTTTTCCTCCTGGTAGTTGTGTGGAGACAAGCTCTGGGGTATGGGTTGCTCCTTCTCTCCTGGCCTGCTGTGCTGTCTGTACACATTGCCCCATCCCTGTCAGCCCCTTCTCCTCACAGGGGAAGGACAGAGGCGCTAAGGACTGCACAGTGTACTCATGGTAAGGTCTTGACAGAGGAGCAGCGTGGCAGAGCTACAGATGCCCCAGGTAGTATTGCCTCCTCATTCAAATTGGCTACAGCATCTCCCATGACTCCCAGACCTTCTGTTTCCCAGCCATTGGGAAGGATTTTTTTATTGCTTATAAACTGACTAATAAGGGTCTGAAGCTTGTAACTTCTATGTTTAAACTATAAATCTAAATCCGCAGAGATGCCCACCGGTAGTTCCCACAATCATCTCTAAACCTCAATTTTCCTATCTTTAAAGTGGACCTGCCGATTGATATCCCCCAGGGTCAAGCAACAGGCCCGAGGGAACCCCTCATCTGGTCTGCGTTCTTAGGCTTTGCTGGATCTCGCGGCCCAGGCCCGGTGCCAGCGTTGCTGTTTGAAGTCCTCCTGGTTCTGCTCTTATTTTATAAGCTGTAAATCATCAAAGACTCAGCACTCATTCCTCTTCGCCATCAGGACTCACCCCCAGTGCCCCATCCAGATCCCTTTCCCTCTTAACTCGTCCTTAATTTATAGACTTTCATGTAAAGAGAGCTATAAACAAACTGACATTTCTGAATGATGTCACATTCCTTAAATCAAACTGCAGGCTCCCAGCATCTTTCCCTTTGAGTACGTGGAGGTGCACTTCAGAGGTGATAATGCTTCTAATGTGCAATCAGGCCCGATCTTCATTCTCCCTTCAGGCTCCACATGGGAATTTAAAGCAACATCAGGTTCTTCTTGGGTTTGGCTCAATCGTCTTCAATTATGTATGAAATTGTAGGATGAGTGGTACAGCAAGGCCGATGAGGCTAAGATGAGAGGGGTGGGGGCGTAAATCAGGATGCATGGAAAAGGCACACCCAGTGGTGTCTGGGTAAAAAGAAATTGAAATCTGAAGCTCCATGCTCACACATCAAAAACAACAACGGCAGCAACAACAAAACTTTATTGATTTAATTTTTTTATTGTTTTGGTTTGTGTGTGTGGTGTATGCATGTGTATACCTTCGTATGGTGGCCATGTGTATGCAGATGTTTATGCAGATATGGGCATGTGGAGGCCAGGAGTCCATGTTTGTTATCTTCCTCTAACTGTTCCTAGCCTTAGATTTTTATATTTTTTAAATTCTTTGAGAATTTAATGTATGAAATAGGATTATATTCATCCCATACTCCTCCCCAAACATTCTCCCCATATTCTCCCAGCTAGCCCCTTCTCATTTTGTGTCCTCTTCTTCTTCTTCTTCTTCTTCTTCTTCTTCTTCTTCTTCTTCTTCTTCTTCTTCTTCTTCTTCTTCTTCTTCTTCTTCTTCTTCTTCTTCTCCTCCTCCTTCTTTTCCTTTTTTTTCCTCCTTTTTCTTTGGTAATCTGCTAAATCTAATTAATAGGTGTGGGACCATTCACAGAAGATGACAAATCTACCAGTGGCCACATCCTTAAAGAAGAATGAGTCTGCCTCCCCCAGCAGCTAGCAATTGCCAGGAGCCTCTTAGTAAGGGACGGGGCCTGAAGGCACTTCCCCCATCTATGTATACTGAAACCTTGTCTGGTGTGATCTCAGGCAGGTAACTGCTGCTGTGATCTCATGGCTGTGACAGCCATGCTGTATGCAGAGACGTAGTCAGTGCACCCCTCCTCATCTCCTGACTTTATGTTTTCCACTTCCTTTTCCAGAATGTTCCCTGAGCCGCTGGGTGGGCATCTCCCCAGCCTCAAGAACTACATTAGGATCACACTATTGGAGAAGATGGTTTTCAGGGACGTGAGTTCTATGATTTGAATGTACAGTTTTCTACAGGCTTCTGAGCACCAGGTTCCCAACTGATGGTGCTCTTTAGAAAGCCATGGACCCTTAGGGTCCTGCCTCTCTAGCAGAAGTGCATCACTGAGGTTGAGCCTTGGAGTTTGGGTCTTACCCTGTTCTTGCCTGAGCTCTCTGTCTCATGTCCATCAAATTCTGAGCCACAGCAGCTACTCCAGCCCAAGCCACTCTGTCCTTCCCTTCTCTGCTTCAACGGCCCATATCTCTGGAGGCCATGAGCCAAGAATAAAGCCTTCTTCATTAAACTTGCTTCTGTCAGGTATTTTGTGGCAGTAAAGAGAAGAATAACAATACAACACATAGATGGAAAATGTACCACTGCTTTGTAAACTAAGGAAGGAGAAAATTGCATGTCATAAGAAGAATAGAACCATACTTAAGTTAGTTACATATGATAGCCATGTATAGAAATGAGGAGTGGCGATACAATCAAAATCTTGAATGCCCCTCAAATAAGCAGGTGTTAGAAGCCTATATCCAGCTGGGTATTGCTGCAAGGTGGTGGAGACCTTAAAGGTGATGCCTGGTAGGAGGTGCCTTAGGCCATGGGACATACAACTTTTAAGGGGACTGTGGGACACTTCCCTGTTCTTGTTCCTTCTTGTCCTAGTTGTGACATCAACAGCTTCTTGTACAATGTATTCTCCACCACGGTGTTTCCCTACACAATAGGGGCAATCACTTTGGACTCAAACCTCAAACTGTGGGCCCAAACGCACGTTTTCCACAGTGTGAGTTGATTATCTCAGGTATCTCCTATAGTAAGAGAAAGTAGAGGAACAGAGAATGAGGGAGATAATAGAAGGAAAGTTCTAGAAGGATGGGGATACTAGAAGTAGAGATGCCATGTAGCTGCCCGAGAAGCAAGAGGTAACAAACCACGAGCCTCGTGGTAAAATATAAAATAATAATAGAAATGGGCTAATTTAAGATGTAAGGGCTAGCTAGAAATATGCTTAAGTTATCGGTGAAGCAGTGTTGTTATTAATATAGTTTCTGTGTGATTATTTGGGTCTGGGCAGTTGGGAAGCAAAAGAGCAGTCTCCTCCTACAGCAGTGTGCTACCATCCTTGGCTCCCCAGGCTTCTCACGATCATTCACCATTCACTATGACAGAGTCTTCCAGTTCTGTGTGTCTCTTTCCCCTAAAGCCACTGGAACAGGATGAATGAACTCAACCTCAGGAAGGCAAAGCAGATTTGTGAGGTTCCCAGTGGCTGTGAAGAAAACCACACAGGACACACCTCTTCAGAGAGTGCACCATAACCTGCCTGGTAGAAGGTGTTCTGGGACAGTCAAGAGGATGTGGTACCTCTAGCCAGCATCCTTGCATACTCAAGCTTCACAGAACACACCTTTAGACAAACATGATCTCCACTTGTGTGTTTCCAGAGTGGGGACTGAGGGTGAGGGGACCTTCAATACTTTATCAGGGCCACTTAAAGAGTTTGCCATAGATGCAGCTATCTACCATGAACCCCACCCCACAGTCAAATCTGATAACCCTTGGTAGGACCTGGGAATATGGTTTTTAATAGACACCCTATTGGATAATTCTGGTGTGGAACATGCTGGGATGGACACGGAGGAGTGTCCCTTGTGGTGCATGTCAAAGGCCATCTTTTAGTTCCTAGTCCACCCCAGAATGACGCAATGTCAAGGGCTCATTCAGGTGCCGGTCCTCATGGCCTCGACACCCAAGTTCCCCTCTTTCTCAGCCGTCATCTCACAGTGCCATCTTAACTTGTCTTTTGGCTTGTCTCTATAAAACTATTGACACTTTTCATTATACAAATTCACCCCTCAAAGCCCCAAATTTTCCCCTACAAATGTGCCCCTTGCTTCACAGCTGTCAAGTTGGTGGATGGGCATTGGCCAGAGGTGCCTGGTTCTTACTGCAGTCAAACTCAGACCTCAGTGCTTCTTCACCGTGGGGCCTGCTGGTGCGCCTGTCTTCTAAGCCTTTAGGTATTGGGGACCTGCTCTCGGGCCAGCTCAGAGGAGAGACCCTCTGTAGTACAGCTCAGCTCCATCAATTTCCAAGGAGCGTTTATGGCCCCATCGTGCTACAGCTGGGAACCATAAGCTATGCATGAACATGTGTCCATATTTTGGAGCTGACTTTCATCAGGAACATACTAAACACTTCATAAATTAAGTCTTTGGCTCTCAAGCCACCTCTGATATCAGGTTAGTCATCTCAAGTCATTCTTTGTACACAACCCAAGGGATACATGCTCTGGATAGTGCCGCCAAGGATTTTGTGTTTCCTTGTAAATGGAAAATGTGTGCAGAGGAATATGTGACTGTCATAGTTAGGGTTTTCTATTGCTATAATAAAATGCCATGACCGGAGCAACTCGGGGAGGAAAGGGTTTATTTGGCTTATGCTTCCGCCATTATGGAAGGAAGTCAGGCAGGAACTCAAGCAAAACAGGAACCTGGAGGCAGGTGCTGATGCAGAAGCATGGAGGAGTGCTGTTTACTGGCTTGCTCAGCCTGCTTTCTTACAGAACCTAGGGACCACCACCCCGGGGAGTAGCCTCATCCACTACGTACTAGGCTCTCCCATGTTAATCACTAGTTAAGAAAATACCCGACAAGCTTGCCTGCAGCTCTGTCTTATGGAGACATTTTCTCAGTGGCAGCTTCCTTCCTCAATTGATTCTAGTTTTTATCCAGCCGGCACAGCCACCATTCCACCCAGCACAGTATAGTCGGGCATACGTTCAGATGTTCCCAGCCCTGTACATATTGCATCCCTTTTCAGCATATTCTATGTACGGAGTGGAGTGTACTGTAGGATTAGGTTCCTTCCCAGGTTCCATAAGAGCCAGGCATTGTTGCCCATGTGGTACCTGTGTGGAGGAATTCAGCTCCTATGACAGCTTTATAAGGCAGGTTCCACTGGGATCACCAGGTGGTGCCTGAGAAAATTCAGGCAGCTGAGTCTCGAGTCTTGCATTCGGGGTCATTTATCTATCTTGTTTAAGGCAGAGTCAGGCTTCACAAAGTCCGCCAGTGTTGGTAAACACTCTTGCGATGCATCTAGTTGACTGGATCACACTCAGACCCTGTGGGGCAGGAGGTTTGGGGGAAGGAAGATCACGCTCAGTCCCTGCCTGTGGCTCTTCCGGTTCTTCATGCAGATCTCTCTGCTCCACTGATCTCAATTTCTTTGGACAGAAGTTCCTTCCAGTATATTAAAGTTTATTTTAATATATGAAGCTTAATACATGAAAAATACTTTCTCCTCATCCATTGCTGGCTTCTTGACTGGGGATTCTATAGCCTGAGAAAGGGTTAGAAATTTAATATGAGTTTTATCTTTTACAGGGGCCTTCATAAGGAACTAAATCTCCCAAAAACCAGTTAAGCATGTGTATGTTATGTTAAATTGGAGATGAGTAACTGCTGTAGAGGAACATGATTGGACAAAGGGAGTGGTACTGTAATAAACCGGAGAGCTTATCAAAGCCTGCTGGTCCAGGTTCTTGCAGAGCTAAGTACGCTCCTGCCTTTGGGCATGTGAAGGATATCCTCAGAATGAGAGACTTGCATGAGCTTTAGAGGGAGGGAGGGAGGGAGAGAGGCAAGAGGGACCTTCTTGCTATTTTCCCAAAGGCCCTGTTTTGCAGTAGCAGGTCCTGAACCAATGTCTCTTCTGGTTTACATGAGGTTTGGCTATATGAAATTGAGACTCACTAATAAAAAGGAAACCTAAAGTCTGAATGAAATAAAGAATAATGAAATCTAAATCCAGAGTTGGAACTTTTTTCAGCACTGACATTAAAACATTTATGAGTTTTCATTTTGGATTTTTTAAGTCATATTTGAGCCGGGGTTTAACTACATCACCCAGGCTGGCCTTGAACTATGATCATCTTACTTCCTGAGGGTTGGGATGACCAGCAGACACCATGATGCCTGGTTGAATTTTAGACTTTTCCATCAGTGATTCTCATCTAGTAAAGTTCATGCGAGTTGTCATAGGCCCGCGAGACTTCTTGTCTCAGGCATTTTTTGGAAGTAAGAGTTCAGTCCGTAGCCAGGTACTCCAAAGCTCAAAGTGTGTCTGTACATACACATGTATTCTGCTACAGAAATTCAAGACTTTTGTATATATGTGCATATGTATACGCATAAGTCTTCCTGCAGAGTTTCTTCACTGATCAGAGGTGCCACACTGATTGCCAGCACATATAATTAACTTCTTAAAGTGACCCCTAAGAGAGTTTCCAGATGAAGCCATTTTAACACTGGGTGCACTAGAACACCAGGAAAGTCAAGGCCGGAAGGCCATAAGTACAAATCTAGACTAAGCTACAAAAAAAGAGCTTGCCTCAAAGAACAAACCAAACAAGATGGCTGCCACTTTGATTCCTTTGGCTTCCTTCAGACGGCCATTTCTCATGCGTGTTTAGGAGGTGCTGGTGTTGTATGGAAAGAAGGGCCAGGAAGGGTATGTGGCAACTGGGTTTCCTCTATTTTCTTGAGCCGTGTATCTCTGATTAGCAATCTGCATGAATCTTTCTATGTATGACGGTTCAGTTACAACAGAGGTAAAAAAAAATCTACCATGCTGCACTCTGCACCATGGGGTGAGCCTATATTTCACATGAAATATGTGCAGAATGAGAACAGTCAAAGCAAACAAATGCTGGTATCTCTGGCGCTCATTTTCCCGCCAAGAAATCTGCTAAGAAACAGTTCATAGATTTGCTTGCTCTCTTGGCAGCTCCTAAGAGCAGGAATTAGAGTTTGGGTCTTGATGAGCTACTGGAATGCTTTTCATGAGAGTGAGTGTGAGGTGATCCATGCAGGGAAACTAAGCCCAACTTAACCTTCCAGAGTCATGGGAGTAGACCTTTGGTGACATACTGGTTGGGGCATCTTTTCTGCAGTCATCTCTAGCGGGAGATTGTCAGACCTTCTTGGCCAACAGACACCCCTCCTAAACCTTTCTGGAAAAAGCCCAGCAGGACGCAGGTGAGGCCATATTCTAATTGGAAAAACTTGGGGCAGCTGGCATTTCCAAAGAGTCCAGCTGAAGCTAAGGCATCAATTACCTACTCTGTGTTGCCAATACTTTTATGTCAACTTGACATAAACTAAAGTTATAAGAGGAGGGAACCTCCATTAAGAAAATGCTCCCATAAATTAGGGTTGCAGGCAGACTTTTAAGGCATTTTCTTAATTAGTGACCCATGAGTGAGGGCCTAGACCTTTATAGGTGGTTCCATCTCTGGATGGTTGGTCCTGAGTTCTATAAGAAAGCAGATTGAACAAGCCATAGGGACTAAGTCAGTATGCAGTGGGCTTCTGCAATGGCTCTTGTTGCCAGGTGTCTTCCCGGCTGGAGTTCCTGTCCTGATTTCCTTGGATGATGAACTATGATGTGGAAGCATAAGCAGAATAAAATCATTCCTTTCCAACTTAATTCTTGGTTATGGTGTTTCGTTGCGGCAATAGAAACCCTAACTAAGGCAAGTTGATACCAGGACTGTGGGGTCTTGCTGTGACAGACCTGATCATGAAGTTTTCAGGGAGGTTTGTGGAAGGACTTTGGAACTTTTGGCTAGAAAAGCTTGCTGATCTGCTCTGTAGGAGCATGGAAGACAAGAATGTTTGGGAGAATGCAGATGGTGGAGGCCTGGCTTGTCAAGTTTCAGAGGGAAGTTTAAAGACTCAATCAGGGCCATTTATTATTTTGAATTAAGATCCTGTGGCTCTGGATAGGGGGGGGGGCTGAAGAACCAGCTGTCATTAACAAGATACCAGAACTGTTAAAGGGAAACCTTTGCTTTGCTGGGGTACTTAATGCTGCTTGGCTGGTACTAAGAAATTAGTGGTGATGAAGAAGAGACCAGCCTCACTAAGGTGAAATCATCTGGGATATGTTTCCTGAGAGCACAGAGAAACCGTGTTCCGGAGATGGCTGAAGCTGTATCTCATGCTGACAGCCAAACTTGGTAACGTGAGAGTCACCCGGGTGGTGCTGGTTATGAAGGGATGAAGGGATCTTGGAGAACAGCTGAGGCTTGGCACTCTGAGGGGTCAGGAGAGGCCTCAGTGGCAGTTGATGGCTCAGGGTTGGAAGAGTCATGCAGAGAAGGTGAAACTTGGCACCATGAGGAGAGCCTATAAGAGGCTATTGGTGAAAGTGAAGCCCAGTTGCAGCAAGGGGTCCTAGCATTTTGGAGATGCCAGTACCATGGGGTGACCACCAAGAACAGCAGCAGTGGTGGAGTGGAGTCAGCTGGAGCCCTAGAAGACAAGCTGTGTGTGCTGCAGAGAGAAGTCACTCAAGCCCTTTGGAGGAGCCCAGAAGATTGTGAGTGGATCAGAGGCGCTAGACATTGCACTCTTTATACTTTTTTAGTTTAGTTTTACCTTGTACAGATTGAGACTGGGTCCTAGTTCTTCCTTCTTGAAGTATGAAAGTACTTAATTTATTTTTTATTTCATAGGAGCCCACAGTCAAGAGACTTTAAACCTTAAAAAAAAAGAGATTTGGGGGTTTTATGGAGAACTTGGATTTTATAAGAGACTGGATATTTTTAAAGAGCGACTTTTAAAGCGTTTGAATTTGTGAGGCTGTGGAACTCTCTAAGTCTGTAAAATGTTTTATATTGTGATGTCTTTATTAATGTGTAACCTTGGAGATGAGCAAGGCAGGAAATATTATGGCTTAACAGTGATGCGTTAGCATATCAAGTTGACAAGGGGTCAGCTGTCCTGGATGGTTTTATGTCAATTTGACACAAGCTAATGGGAGGAGGAAATCTCAATTGAGAAAATGCCTCTATAAGATCAGGCTATAGAGAGAAGCCTGTAGGGCATTTTCTTAATTAGTGATTGATTGGGAAGGCCTCAGTCCATTGTAGGTGGTGGTCCTGGGCTGTATAAGAAAGCAGGCTGAGTAAAGCACGGGGAGCAAGTCAGTAAGCAGCACCCTTCCATGGCCCTGCATCAGCTCCTGCCTCCAGGATCCTGCTCTCTTTGCGCTCCTATCCCAACTTCCTTAGATGATGAACCATGATGCAGAAGCATAAACTGAATAACCCATTCTTCCCCAACTTGACTTTGGTCATAGTGTTTCATCACAGTAACGGAAACCCCAACTAAGACACTGCAAAAATGGCTGGTGCTAGACTTGCTCTTGGGGTCAGTTTGCTGGGCTGGCAGGGTCATGGGTTGTCTAATCAAGGACTTCAGAAATGTGTTTGTAAGAAGGTTAGTAGAAAGTCGGGAGCTCTCTAGGCAGTCCCTTAACATTTTGGGATGCTGACACCAGAGTCTGCTTATGCGCAGGTCCAGATTCTGGTAGACTTGTGACATTCAGAGACCCCACACGGCCCTCACATCCTGGCTCCCGATCCTGTTCCTCATAGCAGCACTGGTAAAGAATGCACATGTGTCCCATTTTCCTGTTTTCAAGGACAACATTTGAAATCGGTTATCAGAACCAGTTCTTCCAAGACAGTCTTTAAGAAACCTAGAGAATAAACATCTGTTACTTCTCACTTTGAAAGTATCCTTTATGTTCAGGAGAATCTCGGCTTGTTGTCAGGCATGGCTTCCAGTACGTCTCTGAAATTTTGATTACTCAGCTGGTGCACAAAGGGGCTGAGTGCTCCCTGACGTCCTTGTCATTCAGACGTGGGCTTATTGTATAACTGCATGTGTAGGATCGGTGCCATGATTTTATCTTACTATTTTTATCTTTAAAACAATCTTATTTTACATACCAAGCCCAGCACCTTCTTCCTTCCATCCTCCCACTCCCCCCTCCTTCTCCCTACTCCACCACCATCCACTCCTCAGAGAGGACGAGGCTTCCCATGGGGAGTCAACAAAGTCTGTCACATCACTTGAGGCAGGACCAAGGCCTTCTCTCTGTATCTAGGCTGAGCAAGGTATTCCTCCATAGGGAATGGGCTCCATGTTCATGCACATGGGGGTTTGTGGGGCCTGGCTGAACTGATGCGGGAGAGTCCTTTGCTAGAGGTTTTCAAGGATAAGGCCTAAGCCAGGTGGTGGTAGTGCACACCTTTAATCCCAGCATTCAGGAGGCAGAGGCAGGTGGATCTCTGGGTTTGAGGAAAGTCTGGTCCACATAGTGAGTTCCAGGACAGCCAGGGCTACACAGAGAAACTATGTCTCAGGGAGAAAAAAAAAGAATTAAAGATAAGACCTGGAAGCTTAGGAATTCCACTGAAGTTTGCTGAAGCAGAGAATCTCACTGTAGGTTGTTAATTTCATGAATACATAATAGAAGTGGAAAATAATTTGGCAAGCAAATGATGATCATCAAAGCGTCATCAGTCAATATCTACTTCTCAAACACATCAAATTCTCTTGTGCTAACACACTCATCAAGTTTACTGCATTGAACTCTTCACTCTTCCCCCTCCTGCCTCCATTTTTGCTGCGATCAGGTGGTGACTCTCTCTAAGCTTCTCTGTGCTGATCAAACTCTGCTTCCTTACTCTAGAAGACTCCATTCTGAAGGAGAGTGACTGCAGTCCTTGGTGGACCCACAACCACCATCTGTCAGGCACCGCCCACCCAGCACAGACTGATGAGTGACTTATTCCTGAGAGTAGAAAGGGAGCCACCCTATACATTTATAGGGGTGACCTGAGCCTGTAGGGATACTTGGGTGTAATGAAACAATAACAGGGAAACCAGACCTGATAACTTATCAGACACACTATGCCAAGGACAGGAGTGACTCCCTTGCATAGATATGGACATGGATAGGGTATGGACATCTAACACTGTGATGATGGCCCCACAACACCCTATCTTCTGATTTGGCTTCTCACTCATGGCTGGCCTTTTCAACTTCATTCCCCGAGTTGACTCCAGCAGCTCCAGCAACAGCGCCATCCAGGTACTGGACTGGTTCATTCCCTTATCAGTACAGACTCAGCCCACTTCTGAGACCTCTTGAGCTCTGATGCAGCCTCTACAACTTAACTTGTATTCATTCTGTAAACAATATATGTGTGCACAGATATAGAGCTATAGATGCTGTGTGCTGTGTGATATGAGAGTTAATATTAATACCCCAGCTAGGCTTTCAAGGTAGGCAGGATTATATGTGAAACTGCTGCCATTGAAACCATTAAATATTATGAATTTGTTGTTGTTCAATAAATTTTCACATTCTGGAAAGACTCAAATGTGTTGGTCTATGTTTCTGATCTAGTGTGTTCACAGTTTCTCCTTCCTTCCTTCCTTCCTTCCTTCCTTCCTTCCTTCCTTCCTTCCTTCCTTCCTTCCTTCCTTCCTTCCCCCACCTCTCTTTTGTGGGGCTACTTTGACTGAACCTAAGGTCTTCCTGTAGTATAAAAGCATTCTGCATTCTACCACTGAGATACAGGTCTGGCTAACTGTGGCCCAACAAATCTAACAAGTGTTTCTCTATGGAGAGGCCACAAATCCAGTAGTTACTCAGTTCATGCGACCAGAGGTCTCAGCAGTCCCAGTCTGGTGCTGGAATCCTGGAAATTCCTAGAGACTTGCTGGTCTTTGGTCTGTGGAATCCTGAAGAAGTAGGTTCCTATTCCATTAAAGGAATGCCTCAGGAATCAGATGGGTGAACTTACAAGCAAGAGTGAGAGCAAACAGGCAAAAAAACCCGAAAGCTTTCTCCACCCATATCTTTTACATGCGCTACCACCAGAAGGTATGGCTTGGATTTAGGATGCGTCTTCCGTGGCGGGCATGCATAGCTGCATGAGTTTTAGCTGATCCTAGATGTAATCGAGTTTATAGCAAAGATTAGCTATCACCCTCTAGCTTGTATTCATCCTGTGACTCACATGTATGTGCATAGACATTTAGACAGATAAGGTTACTGTGTTCTGTGCGGTATATGAAATGAGAGTTAATACAAGTAATCAGCATTGGAACAAGTGACCCTGCATTTTCCAGGGCCCAGATTACTAATGTAGGTCGGATGATCTGGTGGACTCTGCCACTGAAACCACCATACCTTGTGAATTTATTGCGTTCAGCTAACTCTGACAGCGTGGAAAGACACAGATGCGCTCTCCAATGTTTCTGCCTGGCATGGTGCATGCATGACAAGTGACTCACAGTGATTCAGTGACAGAATTTGGGATTTGAGTCTCTTTCTGGAAACCGGATGCAGGTGTGGGGGTCTGGCTGCCAAGAGCAGTTTGCTCTGTGTGTGTGTGTGTGTGTGTGTGTGTGTGTGTGTGTGTGTGTGTGTGTGCAACAATTTTTTTCTGCCGGGGAAGTCCCCTCCTTGGACTGACTACTGCTAACACTGTATTTCTGACACTCATCCATTCCTTTGAGTTCCTCCGGGACCCATGGACTTAATGAAATCTGATGTCTAGCCGGCAGCCCCCAGCCCATGTTCGAAATGCTTGGGCATGCCTGACCCTAAGTATATACACTGCTCATGTCCAGGGTGGGAGAGTGGGGCAACCACATGAAGCTGATCCCTTAAAACATAGATTGATTCCTTCACAATGCAACCCCCTTTGAGGGAATTTACAATCTCAGTATGCACTGCCTGCCAAGGACTAGAGGCAAATGTGGGTGCAGAGTGAAAACCGGAGAGCCAGTCCATCAGTATACAGAATCCATGTGGCCTGAAGGTGGCATCCAAGGTTTATGACAGTGTTTTGTCATTAGAAAAGAGAGTTTGGGTTTCTTTTGCAGAGGACAGGTATCAGCTGTGAGGGGTGGGAGGGGGCAGGTCCTGGGCCATAGGTCCACTGATCCCAGAGCTTCAGGGAGCTGCTCTGGTTTGGGCAGCACACTTTGTAGTCCCAGCCCTGTTCACAGCTGTGCTGCTGTGCAGACTCTTCCCTTTGCTTTCCAACTCACTGTGCAGTGAGTTGCTGCCAGCAGCTGCCTTCCTGGTTCATTGGCCAGCACACTGCTCCTTTCTGCATTTGTTTAGACTGATGATTTTTTCCCGTGTGTGTGTGTGTGTGTGTACATGCTTCTATGTATATACGTGCACATGTGCAGGCACATTTCATGTGCACATGCGTGTATGTGTGTGCAGGTGCTCTGTCATGTGTGCCAGAAACTAATGTCTTCCCTTATTGCTTTCTATTTGGTATTTTGAATCAGGGCCTTTCACTGAGCCTGGAACCTGGGTAAGATTTGTTAGCCCCAATCCCCTTTTCCTTTGTCTTAAACATGATGATACAGAAATATTTAGAGTAGTCTTAGATTTATTCTTTGGCCCCAAAAGGCCTATGCTTTCGCTCTACTGACCAGGCTGAGTTTTGTGACATAACTAAGGCATAGGGTGTTAGACTGAAAGGGAAGAAAGCTGACCATTAGGATGGAAGGGAGCAGGCTTCTGGGCTGTGGAAGGCAGGGGTGCAGACCTCGGATGGTTCCAGACAGGAGATGTACAGTAAGCAGGAATTGTCTCACTATGTAAATGGACAAAAGGGTGACTGTCACTGTCATCACTTTTATTTGCACAGAGCCATCCCCACAGGTGCATGCTCTCCCATAGATAGCACACACTTGCCAGGCAAAGGCATTCGGCTGAGATCTTTCACTCTCCAGCAAGTTCCAGGTCTAATGCTTCACTGGGATCCACTTAAGGACAATCAAAACTGAAAAGTACTTAGAAGATTTCTAAAACTCTGTTCTGAGTGTATTTGTGAGGGTGGTTCCGGGAAGGATTGGTTAAGGACTGAAGACCTGTCCTCAATGCTGGCAGTGCCATAGTTGGGTGCCTGGATGGAATAAACTGGTACATATCTGCCCTCTTTTTTGCCTTCTGGACACCACACGAGTGAGCTGCTCGGCTCGGTCATACCCTCCCTGTCACAATGGATTCAGTATTTTGAGACCGTGAGTGAAATCTTTCTTCCTTTAAGTTGTTTTGTTTGCAGTGGTGGGGAAACTGGCTACTACAGAAAGTTGGTACTGAGAAGTTGGGGCGTTGCCCTTACTGCCTGGTCAGAAGCATTGGGAACTGGTTTTCCCAGGGAGAAAGGAGATGTTTGGAGATGGAGGCCAGAGAAGACCTAGGATATTATGCACAGTTTAGGGGGCTCATCTCAGGCCAGGATGCTGGCAGGAATGTGGACATGTTCTGAGACTTTGTGGGAAGTTGAGTTTAAGGGTTAAAGGCTAGTGAATTAATGGTTAATTCAGTTACATTTGCAGCTATTATGATCAAATATCTGGACACGAGTGACTTAAGAAAGTGTTATTTGGGCTGATAGTTCCTGGAGATACAGCCCTGCGCAGCCGGGAAGTCTGTAGTTTGGGGTAGTTGGTTGCATGGCATTCTGCAGAGGGAGCTAACTGCTAGTGCACAGCCAAACTTCTTTTTTATTTAGCCCTTAAATGGTGCAGCCCACACTTAAGATGTGTCTTCCCAAGTTAAAGAACCTAGGGCCTTGTCTTCTGGGAGATTCTACATCCTGTCGCATTGACAGCCAATATTAAGCATCACAATGCAGAGGAGATTTCAAGATAACCCATCACTCCACCTGAGGGGTGATCATATTTTGGTTGTGTTAGCCAGGCTTTCAGTGAGAACCGGGAGTGAAAAGCAGTGCAGAAGAGAAATGTTTGTAAAGTTGGCACCAAGGAAAATGGTAATAGTAAAATAGTAAACATTTCTTAAGTTCATGTCAGGAATACATCAGACTCCATCAATTGAAAGCTTAGGAGTATAAAGGTCCTAACTCATCTGAATGAAGTTGCTTTGAGGATGGAGCTCAGGGGAGCCCCCGTTTACACAGGGTCCTTAGAAAAGTGTTGCCCCAGGTTTAACCATCAGAGGCTGCTGCAGTCTCGGTTCAGCTGGAGTAGGGCGTACGTCATCCATGTGATGCTGATTTTACAGGCGTCCACAGTGCAGAGTTGTGGAATCAAGGGAGGCCCCCAGCAAGATTTTACAGGAAGGTCTGGGAGGTCATACCATGCATGGCCAAGTCGGAGTCTCTGTAGGCAGCCCCTGACAGGCTAATACATGAAGCTGTGCAGGCGAAGCCTAGGCTACAAGGAGGAATTCAAGACATCAGAGATGGCAGAAATGTGGAATATCAACTGAAGAAAAGTCTCGGGGAGTGGGCAGAGCCGGGCCAAGAGAGAGGCAATGTGGGCTGCAACCATCAAATCAAGGCCATCAGGGTGGTCTTTTCCTGAGCCAGTGGGAGCCTCCATCCTGACCCTTTGTGCCCTACTTAGCAGGCATGGAGCTCCAGGAGTTCAGGTTTTCTTTGAAGAATTTTGACTTCACTTTGATCCTATTTTTGCTTTGCTCTTCCTAGTTCTAAGTTTTGTAACAGGAATGCTTACTCTGTGCCACTGTACCATGGGATCCCGTAATTTGTTTCTAATTTTCCAGGGGGTCACAGATGAGACTTTGCTGCAACTGTTAAGACTACGGGGCTCTTGAGTGTAGACTGAATGTGGTTTTGCATTATGCGATAGATCTGAGTCTTTTGGAGGTAGAATATGGTTTAAGGAATGCATTTGGGTGTCACGTTTACAAGGGACAGGATTGTGACAGTTAACCTAGATTGTCAACTTGACTGGATTTAAGAAGTACCTAGGAAATTAGGTAAAGCACACCTCTGGGTACTTCTGCGGAGACATTCCTAGAAAGGATTGACAAAGAAGGAAGGACCCATCCAGTTGCACCACCTATAGACTGGGGATCTGGATAGATGGAATTAAAGGAGAAGGTTTGCAGTTTCTGCACACACACACTCTCTCTGCTTCCTGACCACCGTGATGTGCATGGCTCCCTGAGATGATGCCCTCCCAGCCATGATGGATTGAACACCCCGAGACTGTAAGCCCAAATAAATCTTTCTCCCCTTAAGTTGTTTTGATCAGCTACTTGTTGCTGGTTACTGTAGTAGATGAAACTAATTTACTACACTCCTCGTTCACAGTACCACGTTACTATAAGCATCGGTAAGGAAGGTCACATTGTGCAATTATCTTGGAGTTTTAACACCATCCCCAGAGGAAACCTATACTCAATAGCAGCCATTTCATTCTCCTCTCCTTTTCCCTTTGTGTAGGGAGGGATGAAGAATCGTCTCCTCATCTGTCTTAGCTTTATGACTCAGACCCATAACAGAACACAAATTAGGAAGAGGAATACATACAGATGCATTTAAGTTTCGCCTGACATGGGAGCCTTCTTAAGTAAATGAAGACCCAAAGAAATGAATAAGTTTGAGCATTTTGGGCTAAGTGTGAGGAATACTGGCCATTTGTGTATAAATATGGCAGGACAAAACTGGAATGATGTAGTGGTACTAAATGGCACAATTAGCAAGGCCTATGTTCTGTCCTGTCTGTCTTCAGAAATGGACGCCCTTTCTTCTGGGTGGGGAGGGCAAAATCACACACAATTTTAGATCTACCTCAGGAGAAAGTCCAAAAGGCCTTCTCACATCTTCTCTCTCCTGCATCCCCTCAGTTTACAATAGTCCACGTGACTAAGGGACCATACACCGTGTTCTGAATATAGACACCTGGAAACCACTAGGGAATTAATTACCTTTCCTTGATATTTCACAAACGTAGTCAGAAGAGCCCTCGTGTGCCTGGTTTCCCTCACTTAGTGTGATAGTGCCAAGGGGCCTCCATATTGCAGCCCTTGTACGCCATTCCCTTTGGAGAATGGGTAACATTCTGATGCATGCCACATGTTATGTGTCCTCTTCCACTGGGCCCTGGGCTGCTTCTGCTTACTACTGTTATAAGTAATGATGAACATAGGGATGCAGGGCTCTGTCTGAACCTTCAGTTTTGCTCATGCTGTCAAAGAGTCCACTATATAATCAACTTATTCCCTTACCGAATCGAAAATTCCATCTATCTTGGAATTAGTAAGACAGGCATAGAGAGAAGCTTGAGAGCAATGAAAGAAGCCTCGAAGGGTCTCCACATTTCTCCTGAGACCAGAAGTTCATCTCTGATGTCTCTAGTAGTCTGCTCAAGAACAGAAATCCTCTCTGCCCACCAAACTCATCTTTTCTTCAGGGAATGTGGAGTTGAATGAACCAAGGCCTTCATAAGAGTTAGGCATGTGTTCCGGCCTTGTGCCCCAGCCCTCTGTCTTTCACTGCTAGTTCAGTTGCCACCTATGTGATCTGGGTTCTAAGCACACACTTTTCTTTTGGGAACAAATCCTCAGGAAGTCTGTGGCTATTGTAAGCAAGCAGCAATTTCTTTTCTATGAACCTATAGCAATCGGTTCATGGCTAATGTATTAAAAAGCCACAGATCAACAAGGGAAAAGATGCAAACCAAATCATCTTCTGACAGTGCTGGAGGCCGAGCCTCATACATGCAAGCAAGCACTCTACCATTGAACTACACTCACAGGCTCTACAAATTCATGTAATATAAAATTTATACAACACAGGAGTCTTTATAAGGAAATGAAGGTTAGAAAACTGAGTAAATGTAGACAATGAAGAAGTAAAGGGTTGTAGAGAAGTGTGATCATGAAATATATATATGACAAACTGGAGAGATCTGAGCTAGGCCTGTCCCTGGCTTCTTCCCTGTGTCATCTGAGGTAGATGAAGTGCCCACCCTACCTTGTTTTTTCTGGAGTAGGGCAACCTTTCTTATGTGACCTTATTACCTCATTTAGGATCATAAGCTTATCAGGGCTCAAGGGCGGGAGCTCAGACAGCTGCCTTCCAGCTTCTGGCTCAGATTCCTTCAGCTGAAAATACTTGGGGATAGTTTTCCCTGAGCTCTCTCAGTCCTTGGGGCAGGAGGAGCTGCTGTGCTTTCCACGATTTCAGCAAGAGTTGAGGGCTGTGAGAATCAACACCGCCATTTCCCCCATCTCCCACCTGCCCCATGCTCCTGGCACACAGTCATGACCACGTCACGTTCCCTAGCCTCTTTGGTCTCGGTCCTGCATCCTCAGTCTTGCTGTTGTCTGGGCATCTGTGTTTCTCTACAATTCAGCCTGTGCTAGTATGGTTCCATCATAGGTAGACAGAGTAGCCCATGGGATGAGGTCGGGATCATGTGGCTCACGATTACTCTGGGTGACACACTAGACAGATCAGAGACACAGGACAGACCTTCTGGATGTATCTTCCCCAAACCCCAAGGCAATGCAAATGCTTACTTTTCATTCTTGTAGGAGTCTGTAATTTAGGCACATAAGTAACCAATCTCAGAATGTTGTGTTTCTTTTAAGACGTTGAGCTGCGGTTATTACAGCAGGGGCTGTTTGGGTCCTGGCTGGTTTTTCCACTACAGTAACTGGCACACGGATGTTTAGTATCTACTTTGGTTAAACAAGTATGGCATTACACTGGACTACAGTACGTTAAGTTTTGCTAAAGATGATGGCAGAAGCCCACTAGTCTTACAGTGTCTCTGTACTTGAGTTTGGATGCTGTAACTTAGAACCCAATTTAGCCCATGAACAGCCCAATCTCTCTTAGTAAAGTACTTTGTGGCAAATGACTAATTCATTTGTTTCAGTTGGTGAAAGGCAGCCAATCCTCAGACCGTGCTCAAGGCAGATCTACGTGTAACTCTCTGCATGCTTTTCTGTATTCATCTAGCCACACATCTGGACTGAGCTCTCTGGATACCTTTTTTGTTCTGAGCACTGCCCAATTCTCAAACTATCCCATCATCAAATCAGCTCTGCTCAGCATGATTTGCCTAAAGGTTTTCTTTGAATACTTTCTTCCAAAGGTCTGAGCACACATTGAAAAGCAACACCAGGCAATTCCAAGCTGGTGCCAGATTTACACCAAGGATTTGAGAGCACTGTGGCGTATGGACTCTGCCTCAGAACTCTAAACAATTGCTTCAGAGTAGGACTTTGGGGTGGCATTTCTTAGTCCCAGGGCATGTGACACCATGCAGTGAGGCAGCTGTGACTGATGGGAAGTCCTGCAGACCTCATCTGTCACATTCAAGAGTGGTGGGCTGGCTGGCCTCAGCTAGTGCTGGACAACTCCGGGGAGGGGCGTCGCTTACATCACCATACTTCCTGCTGAAGTTCTCAAATTGCTGCTACCTGTAGATCTCGAGGAAACTGAAATATGAGTCCCGTGATGTTAATCCAGCCTATGTTTAATGCGGTGATTTAGAGTCTAATTTGGCTGAATGAGGCTGTCTGGGGAGTGTAAAAGATGTTGCAGATTCAGTGGGAGAGGCAACTGGCCAAATAGATGTTGTGTGGTAATGAAGATTGAACACCTTGGCTCCTACTTGTACTTTCAAATCTGTGTTGGCTGAGCTAGCAGACTCAAGCCACCTGCAGGAGGCAACAGTCAAGGATGTCAGCAATGGAGACCAGGGCAGCACGGAGGTACCATAGATGCTTCTTGGGAGCAACGGATTTAACGGTGTGGGTGAAGTGCTAAGGGTCAGTGGGTGTTGTGCTGTGGCTACGCTGGGAAAGTCTAAATGGAGTCAAGAAGAAGAGATTGGAGCAGCAGTGGGCAGTGCAGCTGGGGTTTGGGACATGAGGACGAGGCCATGAGTCTTTTCATTTTCAGTATCTCTTGAAAGTGTGGCACACAAAAGGACGGTGCCAAAGGGGACTGTTGCAGCATGGTTGAAGACTAGGAAAGTAGCTCAGAGTAAAGCATTCACTCAGTATGCACACAAGGCCCTAGCACTGCAAATTAGCTTCATGATGTGTAGGCAACATCACAAAGGCACACACGACATGGTGAACTTCATCTTAATGCACAGTAAGAACAGCAATATAGTCCGCACTTGAAGCATATGTTCCATTGATGTTTTTGACATTAGGTTAAAGAAGGTGCAACCTTGGCATTCCGATTTGTGCAACTGTAGGAATTTTGGACTTGCTGCATAGATGCATTCATTGATATTTTAAGCCTCCTGTAATATAAATTTTTGTTGTAATATTCTGGGAGTGTTGATGGAATGCATGACCTTTGGTCTAGTTCCCTCTGGGTTTCCTTCTGCCTTGCTCTTTGCTGCAGGAATGGTAGGCTATCCTAGGGAAGTGTAGCTGAGGGAAGAATTTGAGGCCACTCTCTGAGAGAGACTACAGAGGGGTGGGCACTGGGATGAAGGGTGACTATCATCAGTGTGATGGACTACATCCATGGCTCTCACCCCAACAAAATGCCACAGAGAACTGAAGTCTGGGTCTGTGATACGGCCATCAGACAGAGCCTCCCGGAACCAAACCATGATCAAAGCTGCTGCATTTTGGGTCTCTTTCCTTATTGTTTTTGGGCTGTGGGGATTGAACCCTGAGTGTCACATATTAAGTATGTACTCAGCCACTAAGCCATGTTCAGGTCAAAGTTTCTTATTTCAAGTGTTGTTAGGAAAATACTTGTGAATTTAATTTTTAAATTTAGGTGCGTTCTCCCTTATAGAATTTATAGATATGTATTACTTTAGGCATAAACCTAGTTTTTAAATTTCAAAATCAATGTGAGGTTTCCTTTAAAGATATTTGGCATGCTGAGGGGCCATGTTGGGGCTAGAACTCTAAGCTGAGCATAAACTTCACAAGTCCTCTGCACTGAGCTCTATCCCCAGGCCTTAAATTCATAACTTTGTTTTTGAGACAGAGTCTCATTATGTAGACCAGGCTGGCTTTACACTCATAACGATCCACTTGTCTCTGGTCCAGAGAGTGCTGGAGTAAAGGCATGCTCCTCCATGTCTAGCCAGGGAACTTTTATTTTAAATTAAGGTACTATGATTTAAGACAAATATTCTGAAGCAGTAGCTTCATGGCCAGGAGGGGATGTAGCACCTGGTGTGTCCGCATGCGGATATATTGTATCAGAGCTCTAGAGGGAGGCACAGGCAGCTAAGATGGCCACTAAGGCTTGTGTAATTCACTCTGTGCACTTGCTTCTCTCTAGTTCAGGGCACTCTGCAGACCATTCAAAGGCAAGATTGAGTTTCCATTTTTCTTAAATTTTAGAACAAGTGTTTTTCTCTTTGAACCTTCCTTGGCGATGTTGTCTGTCTTATGTCCTCTTGGATTCTGATAATTGACATGCTGTATGGTCAGTTATGTGCCCAAATCCTTTCTCCCTAAGTTCTGAAGTACATCCATAAGAAGGATGGCGTGATAAATGGATGGGATGTGTTCCCAAACAATGGCATACTAGAAGCTCCATTGATTCCAGTGTAATGGCATTGAGGCAGTAGAACCTCAGAGAGGTGGGACTGTGTGAAAGATAACTAAGTCCCGAGGGCCCCATCCTTGTGTGTGGATTAATCCTGTTTCTCAGGAGTGAGGTCAGTCACATGGCACTAGACTGGCTCTCCTAAGGGTAGGCTACTATATGCAGAGTCACTCTGCACAGCTTGTGACTCTCTTGTGTGTCTCTGCCATTGTGAAGCCATCATCAGGTGTTCCCTAACAGTTGAGATACTGGACTCATACACTTAAACCTCCAAAACCATGACCACACACACAAAAAATCTCTGTTGCAAGGAGATCACTAGTTAGTTCCTGGCTGCTCAGCCCCCAAATAACCACACAGAAACTGTATTAATTAAATCACTGTTAGCTCTAGCTTCTTATTGGTTTACTCTTACATCTTAATTTAACCCATTTCTATTAATTTGTGTGTTGCCACGAGGCTGTGGCTTACTGGGTAAAGTTCTGGCATCTGTCTCTGGCAGGGCTATATGGCTTCTCTCTGACTCTGCCTTCTTTCTCCCAGCATTCAGTTTAGGTTTCCCTGCCTAACTAAGTTCTGCCTTGCTATTGGTCCAAGAATGTTTCCTTATTAATCAGTGGTATTCACAGACTGCAGAGGGGAATCCCACATCAAACCTCTTTGCTTTGTATAGTATCCAGCCCTAGATATTTGGTTATGGTAATGTAAAATGGACTGAAACAGTTTGATTTTCTATATCAATCTGGCCCCAAGAAGAGGAAAAAAGTGTCCTAGTTAGGGTTTTATCGCTGTGAAAAGACATCATGACCACAGTGACTCTTATAAAGGGAAGCATTTAATTGGGGCTGGTTTCCAGTTGAGAGATTAACTCCATTATCATCATGGTGGCCTGCAGGCAGACATGGTGCTGGAGAGGTAGCTGAGAGTGCTACATATGGATCTACAGGGAGCAGGGAGAGGGAGAAACACTGGATCTGGCTTGAGCATTTGAAATCTTGAAGCTCACCCCCAGTGACACACTTCCCTCAACAAGACCACACCCACTTCAACAAGGCCACACCTTCTAATAGTGCCACTTCCTAGGAGCCTATGGGAGCCACTTTCATTCAAACCTCCACAAAAAACAAAGTCAGTCTGTGATAGCTAATAGTAGTTTTTAACTTGATTGGATTGGGGACTATATAGAAGAAAGCCACGCCTTTAGGTGTGTCTGAGAAGTCATTTCCAAAGAAGATTTACTAAAGAGGAAAGGTCTGTTCTGATTGTGGTAGTCCCATCCAAAGCCTGGATTGAAATAAAGGGAGGGTGGTAGGTGCTCCCTAGCAAAGCCTCTCTTTCTCTCTCCTATCCATCACCATGCAAACTGCCCCTCCACCTCTCTGCCATGGAAGGCTGACCTGCCCACTTTTCCAAACCAATATAGAGTTTATGGCTGAAGTTCCTGTAACTTAAGGCAGAATAACAAGAGAAAAACATATTGTTGTGGAGTGTTCACCACAGAAGACTGCTCAGACATGTGTTTGAGCCAATAGAAGGTCTCTATTAGCTGGTGGGCAATTCCACTGGGTGTTCAGGATCTCAGTGTAGCACTGAGCCTTTCTCAGGGTGAACTTTGAAGCACAAAACCATGCTCTAAGTTGGCACACTTCAGTTAGGAAGAATGGTCAGCCAGAAGTGGAGCTACAGAAGCTAAAAAACAAGGTTAGCACGTTTTGAGACTTTCCCAGAACTATATGGAATTTGATGGATTAGGTCTTTGTTTTCATTTTGGCTGGTGGTGCTGTCCACGTGCTGAGTTTTATAGTCTGAATGGTACTTCAATCATGGAGTCTGTTGTACTAAGGTCTAGGCACTTACTGAAGTCGGGGGCCCTATGATATAAATTATTTTCATGTAGGTTTTAAATGACAGAGGCTTTTACCAAAGAAGATCACAAAGAAACAGTTTAAATGTGTACCATTTTAATGCTTAGATTAGAAGGCACGTAATGCATTGGGGGCATTTGAGCGACATTAGTTTCATCACATTCCCCTCTGTGACCTGCATCTTCTGACATAAGGGTGTTCTTTGGTCCAGACATCCGGAGGGCACAGGAGAAATCTTACGATGCACTGAAGGGAACAGGGCCAGGAGTGTCCATCCATTCCACTTCTGCTCAGGAGCTGTTGGGTGGTATCTTGAGGGTGTACCTCTTGCACCCCACCACTCAACTTTGCCCTTCTCAGCCCAGTGTCTGTGCCTCTCCACTACGGTGGCACATCCCTTATTCTCCTCATTATTCCAGTGTCATCTGCAGGTAGGAAGGCTTTCCGGTTACCAGGGAACACACCGCTGTTGGCCTCGTTGCATTCCTGGGAACCCAGCAATGAATGAACAGCACCCGACACAACCAGGAATCCCAGCATCATCTTCGCTTTAGAGTCTTAGCTTTTAATCTTGAATAAACCTGGTAGAGAAGAAAAAGCTTGTAAAGGACCAGCTCGTGAAGGAGACAAGGACAGGTTGAACCCAGAGGGCATAGTGTCCTTTGGGTTTGGGCAGGAGCTGATCAGGTGAGGCATACAGGGTGGCTGTTTACTAAGTTGCACAGTGTGGTTTTTACTAAGTTGCACAGTGTGGTTTTTACTAAGTTGCACAGTTATGCTGAGGCTGGTGAGCTACCAAGCACTGAGAGAACTATTGTCAGTTCAAGGAGCAGTGGCAGCAGGCACCCCTGCGCTGGAACAGAATGTGTCCTTTCTCTGTTAAAATGTCAAGCTAGTTTTAAAGGGGTCTTACTTTATTGTTATTTTCTTTCACAGAAGACTTTGAGGTGTGAACTGAAGGGTGTTATTCCTCCCCTGAGTTTGACTGCTGGGTTACCCAGAGTGCCGGTGCCCGGGAATGAATGGGCACATTATGCCGGCCATTAAAAGTTGTGGCTCTTAATTAAAAACGTGATCTCGGGTCTTTACGGAGACATTGTTTAGGTTTTCTCTAGCTGTTAACACATAATAAATCATTTTAAAAGGGTCTACTCCCCCTATCGCGCAACGGGTAGTGCATTTTTAAAAAGCAATCGGAAAATAAAACCGGGATTAAATTTCATGTTTGACAAGGTGCTAAGGGGCTCGGCACCTCAGCTGGGATAAGACAAGAGGGCTTTGCTTTAATCGGCTACTGACCTCGTCTTGCTGACTCTGACCTGGCCTGGCGGGTTCATGCTGGCAGGGTGACGCTGGTGTCAAATGTTTATCTTAGAGATATCAGGACAATTCGCCAAACAGTCCGCCCTTGCCCATTTTCTGTCTATTATACCGCAAGTGTAAAACTGGCAGCTGTTGAGAAGAAAAGCCTTCTGTGATTATGAACTCGCCAGGAAGACTATAAAGCAAAGAACACAGGTCTGTCGGAAGAGAGAGAGGTATCCCATAATCATTCCGCATACTAAACATCTTGTTCGTCTCCCATCTTCCTGTTGAGAGCAGAGTTTATGGCTTCCAGTCCTCACCAGAGATTTGAACTTTCCCGGGATGAACCTGGCCTCAGTCTGAATGGTGGTCTGGACCTCCTGACTTATGGGAGTAGTCTTACAGCCTTTGGGCCCGCACAGTGGAGAGGAGACTGGAGGGCCTGCAGCATCTCTATTAAGTGGTGCGCCCTTTCTGGATGCCCGAGGCCAATATTCTTCTGCAGAGGAGGAAGACAGCGTTTCACAGAACTGTCACTGGAGGATGCTGTGAAGGGGCAGTTGCAAAGCGGGTGATGTGAGCTGGATCTAAAGATCTGTCCCTCAGAGGGGTTTCTAGGAGGACAGAGGCATTACCAAGGTTTGTTGCTGGTGGAGAAGCATGCTGTCTGCTGGGAGCCTCGGTGTCGTAGTTCCCCAGCTTGCCAGCAGAGGGCAGAAAGCCTCTCAGCTTCACAGCACCTGATGTACCGGGCTCCTAGACTGGCTTTTCCTCCCCTGTCCTGACTGTGACCTGCATGCCTGTGTGCCATGGAGACCACACACAGCGGGCAGTGGTTTCCCAACGTGTTTACTGAAGGGAAAGGGGATTTAAAGAGAATTCTCTAGAAATTACAAAATACCATATTTCTCATTCCAGGTTACAGTCCACTCCAAAACTGACCTTTAACCTGCATCCTCAGTTTCTAATTTGCTGAAGCTCCTTTACCTGGAGTGCAGCCCTCATCCCTGTCTGCCACCTTGGCTCTCCCTGGCTTCTCCATGCTATCGCCACCTCAGGAGTGTCACTGTCTCAGGCAGGGTCTCTGCCGCAGATGACAAGGACCGTCTCATTTCTCTCAAGATTCCACGAGGATGGTTGCTCAAACCTGGGCTATGCTGGGTTGTGGCACAGGTCCTCACCTCAGCTTGCATCAGGATGTCAAGGCCAGCGCACCTCTCTCCACTGCTCCCAGAAACGTGCAAACCATCCTTCCACACATCCACGAAAGCTCTGTGCTCGTCAGCCAGCTGCTGCTGACTGGGTAACTGGGTCTCCGAGCAGGTCTCCAGGGTCCTGACCAGAGGGTTAAGCTTACATTTGGGGGGGGGGGGCAGAGTGAAGCAGCCTGTCTCATTCTGGAAACCTTGTCTTTTGCATCTCTTCGGTACCCAGGCTTGGAAAGGAAGAGATGTGGGGGAAGCTGGAAGGGGATGTGGAGAGTAGATGCGATCACATTTCATTGTCTACATGCAAAATTCTCAAGCTTAAAGAAAGCTATTTGTAAAATGTGGATGTGACATATCTAACATGTATGAGCTTGTGGGCAAAGTGAGTGCTGCCTCTGCCACTTGGGAGCAGCCACACTGCTTTCCTGCATTTCCTCCTCATCCTTCCTCCCCTGCCAGCACCGTTCCCTCTTTCTCATTCTCGCTCCTTTCTTACTAATTTAACATGCGAGCGTGCGTGCGTGTGTGCGTGTGTGTGTGTGTGTGTGTGTGTGTGTGTGTAAGCTATGGCATACATGCATATCCCCCACAAAAGACCATATGTAGGACTTGGTCCCCAGTGACATTTTTGGGAGGTGTTGACTTCTTTAAGAAGTGGGGCTTAGTGACTAGAAGTTAAGTCATTGGCCTTCATCCATGAAAGGAATAGAGGAGCCCTCTCCACAGACTTATAACCCTTATAACTAAGCAAACCTTTTCTGTTTATAAGTTGATTCTATCAAGTATTTCATTACTAACCGTGCACATGTGTGTGTGTGGTTTCTAAAACACAAACGTTATACATATTGTCAGATATTAGAATATCTTAATATTAGAGATGCATTTTGGGAAATGTGTCCATAGGTAATTGTATCATTGTGCAAACAGGAAAAAGTGCCTTCACAAGGCTCTGGCTGTCACAGACCAACAGCTTTCTACAACCTTGATGGGAGAACTGAGCTGTGCTAGTTGTGAGACACAGGAGGTGGCTGGTAGGGAGCTACAGGGCGTGGTTGCAGGGTGAACTATTTAGGTAGGAGAAATATACTCCAAATAAAAACGCTTTCCAACTATTGGTGAGCGACTGATGGTATTCTTGAGTATCTTAGGTGCTCTGTATGGGATGCACTGTGATTTCCTCATGAGGTGTCAGCTACTGTGTGGAATCACACAAGCTGTGTCTTCACACTCCTGGCAGCACAATAGCTTTGTTTACATAGCTCCAGCACAGACGTGGGAGTGGCACACTGAAGGCCACCAGCAGGTGTGAGGAGCTTTCCTAAGGGCCTTGTGTGTGTGTGTGTGTGTGTGTGTGTGTCCGCACACATGCGGGGGCAGTCTCCTCTGTCTCCAGATTGAGTACTATTGATATTCTATACTTAGAAACAGTTTTGAAGCTAAAATGACTACAAACTCATCTTTAGCTTTTAGTACTGGATATACAGATATGTCACCTTTCCACCACCATGTACGTGTGTGTGTTGTGTTTGCTTTGAAAAACAAACAAAACAAACAAGCAACAACAACAATAAAAAATCCAAAACCTCTGCCACCTGGGTTTTGCTTTAGGACCTCAGTGGCTGCTCCTGAGGGCATTTGCTTGGACTTGGCCAATTGCCATTCTATTAAGAAGCATCAAGTAGGGAGTGGTGGCGACTGCCTTTAGTTTGATAGACCCTGTGCTCAGGAGGCAGAGGCAGGCAGATCTCTGAGTTTGAAGTCAGCCTGGTCTACAGAGTGAGTTTCAGGATGACCAGGGCTGTACAGAGAAACCCTGTCTCAGGAAAGAAGAAGAAGGAGG